>JAFIRS010005722.1:0-50655 GCA_018342105.1 Gonioctena quinquepunctata | reverse complement strand
AAAAAATTTTAAATATATTCCTTTTGAAAATTTCAAAAAATTTTATTTTTACATCAAAAAAATGTGATGCCCAAATATGGTACTTCTACACTGAATGTTTTTTTTTTTAAAGGAGAAATATCTATATTCAACATAAAATCACTATATCCTAACTATTAAATATAAACAATATTACCCTTTTTAATGTATTTGGGGTTCTCAAGGACGGGTTCTAAAACCCCCTTGCTACTTGGGACTCGGCCCCAAAATATTTATTGTATTTTGAAATCGGGGAAGCATTTTGTGACATCGTCCATTTTCATCCAAAATTTTTTAAAAACCCAAAGAGGAATAAAATTGTCTTATCATCACTTGTCTTTTGGGAATAAAATTCCCCTTTGGGGGTTTACAAATCGTTTTTAAAAGGGGTATTTTTGGTTTTTCCGTGATGTCATCAGGTAGGAATGGTAAAAGGGTGTGGAGAAATCCTTCCAGATCCAATTTGATCATTTCTTCACAGAATTGTTGCAAGTTTAAGGCTCCTTGGTTGAATTCCTCACAAAGTATTGTACCCTTGACGTACTTCTCGGATAAATGTGCACATCTTTGGATTTCATCTTCATCGAAGCAAACATTCAAATCATAGACTGTAGCATGGAGGACATCTTGACTCAAAGCATTCAAGTAGGAGTTCAATCTCTCGATGGCTGTATTGATGTCCACGGCTTCCGTCCAACATTGACTCGAGTAATGCATCCACATATTGAAAACTGAAACGAAAAAAGAATTGTTGATATATTCCATTGATATTCAAATAATTTTACTTACATGAGAAAATGTGATGCTCCAAATATAGTACTTCTACACTGAATGTTATTTTTAATGGAGAAATATCTATATTCAACATAAAATCACTATATCCTAACTATTAACATATAAACAATATTATCATTTAATGTAGTTGAATTCTACTAGAGGACGAGTTCTCAAACTCCCTGCTACTTGTGGACTCTGACCCAAATATGTTATTGTATATTTGAAATCTGAAGCATTTATGCAACTGACATCGTCCGCATTGAATTCATCCGAAATACTTTTTGACAACCATGATTTGAATAAAGTATCATTATCATCACGTAATGTCATTAGAATAGATCTCCCATATCGGGTTATACAAATCGTCATACCAAGTATGTTGAAAGCTTTACCGATGGGTAATGATGATATTGGTCTTTGTTCAAAAGCTCCCACCCTCTTTTCAATTATTGAAGAATTGATTCTCTTCAAATCTACAACTTTTGGAAGAAAAGACATAGTAAGACTGTATGAAAAAATATAGATTATTTCACCTTATAAAAAATACACTCACTGAATTGAGAAACTTCTCGTACTCTGTATTCACTCTGATGATATTATCTAACATCTGATTTCTCATCAACGACTCCACACATTTTTATAAGAGGCATCCCCACTCCATTTCCAGTAGATGGGACTGTGAAGGTCATTACGCACTTGAGCATCAACACACTCATCAATACTCGCAGTTCACTCTTAGCTCTCTCACAGGATGAATGCCCTCCTCGCTTGGAGAGTACAAGGATTCATGAAGGTCATGACTACACAGAATATGTATGCCTACACCACAACTTTAGTCAAGGTCAAACAAACATCGAGATCAAATCTTTTGGTTGCCGAAACAATCCCAACATCAAAACTCAAGGTCAAATCTCAAAGTCAAAACTTAATGTTATGAATCTCAAGGTCATATTCAAGGTCAAGTCGAATCTCAAAGTCGACCAAACCCAATATCAAAACTCAATGACAAATCTCAAAGTCAAATCTCAAGGTCAAACACACACACATTGCACACCTGCAACCATTCAAGGTCACACGTGACGTCATAGTGGTGGGGGGAGAGCCAGAACCGGCTTAAATCTCCTACTTTTAGTTAACAATGGTATAACTTCTTGAAAAATGAACGTAGGAATTTCTTCTCGACTTCTCGACTTCATTCTTTCGAGTGTTTAGATGACAGCATAATTTTTTCTAATGTTCAAATTGATATTTAATAGTATACAAAAATTATTTCACGTGGTAAACTTGTCTTCAGCGCCGTAGCGTAACTGCCGCGCAGAGCCCTATTTTCGGCGTTAATCCAAAATTATAAATAATGGAGATAGAGTTCCGAAGGTCGGTACTTTTTTATTGAAAATTTCCTTCTCGTTGAGATTTTTTTTTTCATTTCTCAATTATGAATAGTTTTTGAATTATTTGCGAAAAACTAAATGCGTTCTTTCTGTCCCTTAATTTGTTGATAACAATTGCAATTTTTATGTGCTGTAAAATAATCGGAATGCATTTTTCTACACGTTATTCCGAATCCAATGAGCTATCGCTCATATTTTTAGGAGCTTTATCAATAATTAACCCCATTTTGAACTTGTTGGTCAGACTAATTGTTTTGAAATGCACAGCTTTAATCCACTGAATTCATTCATCAATTTGAACCGGGAAAAAGATTGATTTCGTTTTTATATTTTTCAATAAAAATTCATGAACAACGTGACAAAGGTTGCCACCAGCATTCTTCGAATATACCTATTGACTCAGTAAATATAAGTTCTGAATTCATTCTCTGGTTGAGAATGAATTCAGAACTTATATTCACTGTTGCCAATAACAGTAATAGGGAAGGATACCATCTTGCAGAATGCTAATGTGGAGTGAATAATAATAATTATATTCAAATAAAAAATATACCACTTTTCCGTTGGTAATAAGAGTGAATTCAGGTATCTCTCAGAGCAACCGATAAATCATTTACTCTTTCAGATCCGAAAAATTTGGTACAAAAAAGTCATCAGCAATACAACATTTTTTTGGTAATTCGAAATCTGTTTTTCACGAAAATTTTAATATACTTGAAGAAATTCAGGAAGTATTCAACAAAAAAGAGTATATTCATCATCAATCTGTTACAATGGAATAAAATTTTACAATGATCTACCACACCATTTGAAAACATATGGAAAATTACGATTTACAATTCATTTGAAAAAATACCTTCTTCATCAATACTTTTTATTTCTTCTGATTCTATCATTTATATTATTCTTTTATACTCTCTGGAGTATAAAGTGTTTTACTTTCTTGTGGTTTAGTATTCATATTTCTCCTTCGATTAACTCGTACGTTTCTTGGGAAATAAAATTGTTATTATTATTCATGCATCAACAAAAAAACGGATGGGTTATTTTGTTCACCACCGTACTACATAGATAACTCATCGCTTGTTATAGTTTTGGGAGTAACTTTGGTTTTTTGACATAGAGAACACTTCGATTCTGCGGATTAGTTGGTGAGAGACGGATCGACTTGAGCTAACACATTTCTCTCTGTTTTATGGGCAAAGACAACTCTTGCAAAACTGTATTTGAAGTCAATTAGTTTGCTGAGAGATGTTGAATGACATCACGATGGGAATCTCTCATTAGCATCAAAGCCTAGATATTAATTGTATAACACATATGCGTTGACGATATGGGTATCGACGAGAAACAAAAATATGTGCCACCATATGAATCAATAGGCTGTCATTTGGTCGAAATTGCATGCGAAATCCGTATTTTTGTAATATTCGGTTGCCAGAGTGGATTTTTCTTATATAGGATTCAAATAATTTGATAAGAGATGAATGAATACATCTTCCATCACATTTCGCACGTTGCGAAGTTTTGGCAGTCACAAACTTTGGTAGATTTATGCATTCAGTGTTGACACTTCCGCCAGCAGGCTTTCCTTCGAAGGACCCCGCACCAAAAACATGGAGAAATGGCTTTATGGCAGTGACCGATACAGTGCAAATTTGTGGGGGGTTGGAAGAAATCGACTTACGCTTATTTTTCCGTCTCGCATGCATACATGAATAAACCTGTATGGAAAAAAATATTGTTTCTGAGGAAAGGTCCAAACTCAGATTTATTGATGAGAGATGAATTCGGGGTGTGGAGTGGTTAAGTGGGGTGAAGGAGTTATTTGTGCAATTTTTTTATTTCTGGTTTTCACAGATGAATTTATGGTGAGAAATTATTAATTTTTTTATTTTGTTGTGTTGTGACAATTTTGAGTTCACAGTGTGATCGTTATAGGGAAACTGACTGCGAATGTGCAAGGGGTCTCGATATCAATAAGTAGGCGGCTCACCTATCGGAATATTCGTTGGGACGCTCAAGAAAATCCGTGATATGTTTTCAGGGTAAACACGCGTTGACTCATCCGGGGCTTCACAATCACATAGTCATTCATAGTTAGTTTCTCGTAGATAGCGCTCCACCACTGTTTAATGGTTAACTATGTGAAATAGCTTGGCTGTTGGACATATACTGGAGACATAGAGAAATATTACGGTAATCTTCATACGTTAACCTGGAGAAACTGGACAGGAAACCAATTTTACCACATGTCCTTCAGACTGAAGACTCCAAAGAAGCTGGTGGATGAGCAAATAAGTAGAAAGACCAATACACATACAGGACCTACTGTTCAACAGAAACGAAACTCTACAAACTGAAAGAGAGAGTGAGAAAGTTGCTGGAAAACAAAGAAGTACTACCAGCGGCGTTCTCAGACACAGAAGTGGTTTTATATAACACTTCTATGGACTCAATTATCAGGTCTCCTTGATATAAAGGGGTCGAGGAATATTTTGTGGCTCAGATAGACACATTGTCAAGAATCAGATGATTCAAACAAACTAGAAGGTCCAGAGTCTATGCATCTAAACTCTACATACTAAGGAAAAGGTCGAAGAAGCAGAGACCACACTGATTGTGGTCAGACGCTCTTTGGTGAAGAAAAAGGGACCACACATGGTATACTAGCTCTACAACATAGTACTCAAGCCGACCATAACGTACGCTACCTTAGTATATTGATAAAATACACAACAAAGAAGCGCTCACTACAGCCAAGGAGACACTGCTGAAATCATCTCCCTCTTCACCTGGTGCATGATGATATCACATCACATTCCGAAACAATTCACAAATCATTCATGGTATCTATACCAGATAAAACTGAATGGGATAACCCATTACTCAACACCATTCTACAGGCAAAGATCTGGTACACAGATGGATCTGAAACTGAGAATGGTGTGATATGCCAAGGAAACTAATGGGAGAATAATGAAAGATGAGTATATACATATTATTTCAATTGGTACCATACCCTTTTTTATTCCTAAGATATTTTTGTTTTGCATACGGAACTCTCAGGGGATGAACAAAGAAAACTATTCCATGTGACTCAGGGAAAACATCCATCGTCAACATTCCTGATCAGATCTGCAATACTCTCATCATCCGAACCAGACGGTTGAGATGCACCGTCACATGTGAAGACATGAATGAATTTCAATTGCAATTCCCCAACCATTTTTCTATCCATCTCGTGGGGCACAGTGAAATTAATTTTGGAACTGGATAACTCAACCGAAATAACAATTATTTCTGTTCGAATTTCGATAAAATTTTGTATTCATAGTATCCAAAATAATTCCAATCAACACTTTGTTAGGGAAATGCTTACTTGCTGACTCAATTCGATAAATAAAATGCCAACAATCATGTTCATGTTACTACCTGACACATTTGTATGGCTGCGCTTCGACAGGTACAACTATTCGCCCAGTGGAATTGGGAAGGTTGAAGCGTTATAATGAACCGATACCACTACAATGAAATAAAATGATAATATTTTTCAAGTTGTGATGGTCTCATGAATTAGTAATTTCTTTGGAAAATTCCTTACCGAACACGAGAACACCCAAGATCTGCTCTCTGATTCCCAGCTGAAACAAGACAAAGCATAAATTCTGAACTTGACTGCTAGTCTCTGATCACCCTGAAATTAAAAAGAAATGTCGTCCAGTAATCAGTAATCAGTACATCAAGCTTCCATTGCAATAAGTTCCCAAATTAGTTTTTGCTCCAGCAAACCCACATTGCTTGAAATATTTTCGAATGAACAAAAAGAAGTAATCGAGCCTCACGAAGTTGCAATCTTCTGTGGCTTGGGCACTATAGGAACTTGATGCAATGTAGATAGATCTGATATTCTTACCATCCCGTCATTCGCTGAAATACACAAATAATGCCAACTGTTGAAATGGTGTTCGTGGGGAATAAATACCAAAGAGTTTTTTTCATGGATGTGTGTGGCTTTCTCTTTGAATTCGTCTGGACTGGGTTTCACAAAATCTGAAATATAAACCTGAAAAAAAAAAATGAATCATCACATTACGGACAGATGGGCATTTGCACACCTAACTACACAAATTGGAAACCCCAACCCCCTTATTTGAACTCCCAACATCCAAATCACGTGCAACCTGTAGGATGATTCCATTACATCCAGAGTGAATATTTAGCCATAGAATGGAGAAAACAAAATTTTTTTATTGAAAAATGAAGTATCGCCTTCAACTTTCTTTTCTATGTAGATAGGTGTTTTGTTCTACCACACAGGTGGATATAACTCTTTCAACGCCTGTGTTAGGATACAAGTACACAACTTCGATCGTAGGGCGTGATTCAACTCCATTGAAGCCACATTGATGATGAAAGTCCACGAGAATAGTGGGAAACTCAATTGATGATTCTTCGAATTTTTCGATGGTTGTTTGTTTATACAGTGACCAGCAGAAAGTACGCATGACATGGAAAATTCTTTCCTTAATAAATTTTGACATATACCGGGTGTCCCAGTATACCTGTTCCAATGGATTATCTCAGCCATTTCGAAAGATATAAATTTAAAAATTTCATAATCTCCAATTCGTTCAAGGAACCTTCAACTGAAAGAAACAAAAATTGAAAGTCACTTTCGGTTTGACCGGAAGTGACTCTGACTTTTTTATTTCAAATGGTACCCTGTATATTTTTTGCAATTTTTTATTTCTACTGAAAATTATCTTTCCAATGATGTTTCACACTTCGTATATTACATTTGATTTGATGGAGAAAACGTCAATTGAAATTTCAAATTGAAAGAATTGCAGTAGGCTATGATATTTTGTGTAAATTTGTGTAAATTTTGACTTCAATAATAATTGATAATTCATGAACAATTTTGCATTCGAGATGATGAAGAGAACGTCAAATTAAATTATTAGAATTGTAGTAGAAGTGGAAGAATTAATAATTCTTAAATGAAAACCTCAGTGTGCCATCGAAACATTTGAATACATTTGTTTATAACTTTGACAGTTAATAATTCTCAATAGTTGTGTGCATGTCAGAGAAACCAACATATAAGAATGAATAACCGAGAAAATGATGATAACTTCACTAATCAATAGAAATTGGATATGATACTGATTTATGGAAAATAATCGTCGGGCTGCCCTACGTGCATACAGAGAGAAATACCCTGATAGACGGATGCCAAGCGCTATGTATTTCACACGCTTGGCTTCGAATTTGGCAACAAGTGGATCATTTCATAGACGCCGCGTACTGTCTTTGAGAGAAAAAATGCTACGGACAAAGATTACACAAAATATCATAGCCTACTGCAATTCTTTCAATTTGAAATTTCAATTGACGTTTTCTCCATCAAATCAAATGTAAAATACAAAGTGTGATACATCGTTGGAAAGATGATTTCGAGTAAAAATGAAAAATTGCAAAAAATATACAGAGTGCTATTTGAAATAAAAAAGTCAGAGTCACTTCCGGTCACACCGGAAGTGATTTTCAATTTTTGTTTTTCTCAGTTGAAGGTTCCTTGAACGAATTTGAGATCATGAGATTTTAAAATTTTTATCTTTTGGAATGGCTGGGATAATCCATTGGAACAGGTATACTGGGACACCCGGTATATAGGGTGGCCCACCACATTCGCCTACGAGAAATGAAGAGAGTTAGGGAAAAACTTTTAGCACAGTTATATGTGGGTCCATGGCGAGCATATTCCAATATTATTTTGAAATATATAGGGTGATCCCCAAAAAAATTACATACCAAAGTCATATTTTTTCTTATGGATTACCCTATATTTTTTTATATTTTTAGATACTATAGCCAAAATAAAAGTGAGTTACTATTATATTTCCCATACTTAAAACTGACCGTTTCTGAGAAATTTTGAGAAATTTAAAAATACAGACCATAATTTGAAAATTATTTTCACCCTGTAACGTGTAACGAGCTGCTCGTCATTAAATGTACTGCTCAGCTCAAAGGTTAATGTTAACTAATACATGAAATTTTTAATGCAATATTATACAGAGTGGCGAAACAAATTGCCTCAAAATTTGGACACACATTTAATCAAATAACTTCTTAAAGTTGAATAGAACACCCCGTATTTAGTTGCGTAATTTGACGCAGAATTAGATTGCCTTCAAAACTATATTAGGGTTCCCTATACCTATCTCTTCTGCTTTTTACACAAAAGGCGTTTTTATATTCTACTCACGAGTATTTTTTTATCTTAAAAATGAAACACACTGTATTGTAATGAAAAGCTTAGAAAGCATTTTTGAAGTCATTTTATCGAAAAATTAAGAGTCTTGAATAGTTTATTATTTTAATAAATGCCAAAATGGTGTCCATTATTCTCGATGCATAGGCGAACTCTTTCTTGAAATGAGTGCTAAACTCTGGATAACATATTTTGTGGTATGGAACGAAACGCATTTCTTATTCGTACTTTCATATCCTGAGGTGTCGTTGGCGTTGTATCGTGAACAATACTATTATTAAAAGCATAGTATAATGGGTTTTATAGGAAATCGTAAATGTATGTTTTTATTGAACCCATATTGTAATTTTGGTATTTATTTCAATATGAAGTTTAAAAAAAATTTAATTTCCTCAATAATTAAAGTGATCTTCTTAGAAGAATGTTTAATATTTAAAATTAAAAATTTAGTTTTTAACTTAGCCTGCATTTTATTTTAGATACACCGTATTTTCAAAAATTTAAACTTCTGCTGCTAGCGAATCTACGTAAAAAGGTTTTTAAAACGCTTTTTAAGCTTTTCATTACAATACAGTGTGTTTCATTTTTAAGATGAAAAAATTACTCATAAGTAAAATATAAAAACGCCTTTTGTGTAAAAAGCAGAAGAGATAGGTATAGGGAACCCTAATATAAATTTGAAGGAAATTTGATTCTGTGTCAAATTACGCCACTAAATACGAGGTGTTCCATTCAACTTTAAGAAGTTATTTAATTGATATGTGTCCAAATTTTGAGGCAATTTTTTTCGTCACTCTGTATAATATTCCATTAAAAATTTCATATAGTAGATAACTTCAATCTTTGAGCTGAGCAGTACATTCAATCACGAGCAGCTCGTTACACGTTACAGGGTGAAAACAATTTTCAAATTATGGTCTGTATTTTTAAATTTCTCAAAATTTCTCAGAAACGGTCAGTTTTAAGTATGGGAAATATAATAGTAACTCACTTTTATTTTGTCTATAGTATCTTAAAATATAAAAAAATATAGGGTGTTTAATAAGAAAAAATATAACTTTGGTATGTAATTTTTTTGGGGATCACCCTATATATTTCAAAATAATTTTGGAATGTGCTCCTCATGGACCCACATATAACTGGGCTAAAAGTTTTTCCCTAACTCTCTTCATTTCTCGTAGAAATACCGAGGCGAATGTGGTGGGCCACCCTGTGTATATATAATAGTATATTAAAGTATAAGTGGATAAAAAGGGCTTTAAAACACGCGCGATTTTTCGAGCACGACGGCGCAGCCGGAGTGCTCGAAATAGAGCAAGTGTTTTTAAGACCAGTT
Organism: Gonioctena quinquepunctata; assembly: GCA_018342105.1. NCBI lineage: Eukaryota > Metazoa > Arthropoda > Insecta > Coleoptera > Chrysomelidae > Gonioctena > Gonioctena quinquepunctata. The sequence continues at coordinate 40,853 of JAFIRS010005722.1, read as the reverse complement.
ATCCACGAATACTTTACGTTATTTTTTTTTATTGGTGCACTTTGAAATCATATATACTGGTATTATTACTACAAAAAATAGAAATAAGAACTAATAATGCAAGAAGGTTGAATTCGTGATGTGACATCAGTATACCTTTCGTTGTCATGGAAATGAGAAAAATATTCATTTGCAATTTGTTACCAAAGATCAATATTTGTTGTCACCAGAGCTCAAAAATGAATTATTCTAATATCGATTCTTTGAATAGTGAGGCAGAATCGCGGTTAATACCGCGAAAATCCAGTGATATATATAAAAAAGAATATGAAAAGTTCATCAAATGGATGGAGGAGCACATATAAATGAACGAATTGTGAGTAATATTTTATTTGACGTTACAAGGTAGGACTCCTGTCAGATCAATAATCAAAAATATGTCATTTAGACTTCACGTTTCTCGATTTGTTGATGTTGTCATGGTAACCTTTAAAAAACGCGCGTTTTTTAAAGTTCGATTTAAACACGCTGAGGCGTGCTTTAAATGGGTAAAAAGGGGCACCAATAAAAAAAATATATATATTCATACATCCATGGTTGTAACATACTCCCATCGTATAGATTGGGATTGTTAACTCATGTTGATTACATAGGTAATGACAAAATTAGGAATCCAATGAGTAATACTGTACAAGATATAGAAAACTTGAAAGAACAAACTAATTTATTGAAAATAATTATCATGGAAAAATAACTAATTATGAAGGAGAAAGATATAAACATAAAACTTCTTTCCAAGAAAATAACAATTTAGAACAAAACTACGACATATTGTTATCTGATAAAGTATATAAAGAAAGTATCATGGATTGTTTAGATGAAATAAATATTGAAATGAGATCCCTAGAATCGAATGTGAACTCACCCAAAGAAAATATCGGATCATATTATGATGATGATATTATGATGTTATTCCGTCTCAGAAAAAAATCAGTGAACAAACAGTGACTATCAAACCCAAATATGAACAAACATCAGCCGAAACAATTATGGATTTGGAAAAAAATATTAAAATTAATGAACTGCATATAGGAATAAATTCAATTGAACAAATGAAGAACGGAAACGTGTGAGTTGATTGTAAAAGTGAAGAAGATAACAAGAAATTCAACAAGAAGTTCAGGATAAGTTACATAATCAGTACAATGTAGAATTAAAAAAATTAAGGAATCTCAGAATGAAAAATCCAAATTTGAAATGAGGTGATACCAAAACAACGAAAGAGGAAGTATTAGAAATGATAAATGATCAGAACACTATTATAACCAATAGTTCATAAGATATTCACAACATAAAAATTGTTCTACTGTCTTTGCTAAAGTGAATCGAAATCTATTGCAAAAAAATAAAGTTTAAAAAAACTAAAAAACACGCTTTTATAGAAAACCAGACTAAAAAAATAGAAAATAAGAAAAAAATCTATTTTATTAAAAAAAAGCGTGGGGTGCATGGCATAGCCTCGGCCAACAATTACCTGTGATCTGAGACATTTCTCACTTTACTGCCCTGGGTGTATAATGTACTATATAATCATTGATACCATGCTCTCCACGCTTTTTTTTAAATAAAATTTTTTTTTATTATTTTCTATTTTTTTTGTCTGGTTTTCTATAAAAGCGTGTTTTTTAGTTTTTTTAAACTATTATTTATTTCTTACTTTTTAGTGTGGTTTATTTATAAAAGCGTGTTTTTTTATTTTTTTTTTAAACTATTATTATAATTTTTTTGCAAATTAAAAAATGGAATAATCTTTTCAAATAAGGTAATCATAATATTCGACCCCAAAAACCCCCATATACCAATTTTGAATAGAATCAGACCATAATCACAAAACTCGTCCACCATTTTGGAGCCACTATCTCGAATTTTTCAATTTTGACAAAAGAATCATTATCTCCCACTACAAAAACCGTCAGATTCCAATTTTTAGGCGAATCGGACCATAATCACAAAACTCGTACGCCATATTGGAGCCGCCATTTTGTTTTTTTCTTCAGAAAAAAATTTCTTGAAGCATTCGGACGTCTGGAAGTGGGTCAAAATCGCGCCCAAAGGAGTTGTTTACAAACAAACAAACATACAAGTGAAGCTAATATAAAGCGTGTAAAAATAATGACTAATAATGATGGTGAATTATTCATTGGATGGCAGAATATTGAAGTTTACCAAAACAATACTATAACACAGAGTCCGCACCTGGCAACGAACACGAACCAAGTGCTTCGACAATCCAGAAACTATTGTAATAGCATTAGATAGTTATAATACTTCGACTGATGAATGTAAGTCAGACATGACTTTACTATATACGTCTATCGTAGAGGTTAGAGTGAGAATTGGGTGACAGCGAGATTCCCGAACGGGTCATCACGCCGAAATCTGCAGGTGAACAGGGCCGCACTGAGGAACCCTCAGTCGCACCTATGAATCTAAAATGTATCAACTGATGAATACGGCGTTGGCGGGGTCCTATGACTACAGGGGACCCCAAATTATAACTCCTCAAAGTCAATCCATTAGATCATACTCATCAGTAATTTCAACACCTAAATTTCCTTCCAAACAACAAGCTATTGTTTTCATCTCGCTTGAGGATGTCAAATTAGAAGAATACTTTATAGCAGTCGGATCGTTAATTGATCCGAAAAATATTTAATTTTCGTCAAGAATATCAAATGGCCGAATCTGCATATATCTGTCAAGCACCACAATTGTCGATGACTTCATGAATAATCACGATGGGAGAATTGGAATAAACGAAAATATCATCCAAGCTCGTAGACTCGTCACCCCTAACAATAGGCAACTTCTGTCAAATGTCAGTCCCACGATACCACATTTGGTACTTGGTCAAGAACTGGAAAAACATGGGTTTGAACTTATGTCACCAATATCCTTCCTGAGAATAGGTACCAACAACCCCGACTACAAACACATCCCAAGTTTCCGCCGTCAGGAAAATATAATTCTCGAATCAATTCTGATATCCCATGAAAACACATCCTACCGCATCTTTCTCTCTCTGGATACATGCTTCATCTGCAAAAAAGCTGATCACGTTGCTGCCAACTGTACCACAAAAACCGATCAAAATCACTATATGCCAGAGGTTCTAGTGCACTGTGAACCAACTAACCAAACTGAATTACCAACGAAACCTCAAGCAGAACAACACCGGAAAATGCAAAATACTTCAAACAAACGAAACATATCAGAAATATCAACCCCTCCCCAAACACCGGAAATTAAAACATTCCAAAAACCTGACTACAAAAAATTAAAAAAACCCAAACCGAATACAAAAGGTGAAGGGGACAGCTCAATAGAGATATCAATACAACCTACGAAACAAATATTCGAAAATTCTACAGACAAGTTTATACTGGACTTTCAACAAACCACAGACTTCTTTGAAAACATATATGGATCTTCCGATCCCCTCAGTATAGCAGAAACTCACACTAATGATATACAAGGCTTATTAGAGATGCTCTCAAGAATATATCCCTACTTTACAGAACGAAAAATGAAAACTAGATGCACCAATGTCACACGTAAGATCAAGAAACAACTGTTGATTGAGTCAATATCCGATGTCGAAAGTGACGTCTCTCAAGAAACGTATTAAAATGTCAATTCTCCAGTGGAACGTGAACGGATACTACACCCGATTCGTCATGTCTGAAGTCAATCCGGCTATCTTCTGCCTACAAGAAACGAACTTCAAGGACTCGAAAACCCACATACTGAAAAAATACAACAGCCACCATAATAATAGACAAACAGGTCCAAGAGCAAGTGGGGGAGTCTCGATGTATGTTAAAGATACTAATGAATCCAAACATATACCCCTAACCACAAATTTAGAAGCAATAAATATTCCACACAAAATAAACATATGCAATATCTATATTCCCCCTAATTATGATTTACAAACCAATGAACTGAAGAATCTTATTGAACAAATTCCCACTTCCCGTATAATTGTGGGAGATTCCAACGCTCACAATCCAATATGGGGCTCGAAAGATTTCAACAGAAAAGGGAGATTGGTGGAAACAACCATGAACGATCTCAACATCAACACGCTCAACGACGGTAGCAACACCAGATTCAACTCATTTTCCGGGGAGTTCTCAGCGATTGATCTGTCCTTCTGTGAACCAACTCTGTCATTGACCATCGAGTGGGAAATACTTCCTCATCTGAACGGCAGCGATCATTTTCCAATTCTAATCAAAATCAAATCAGGTGACAAAATGTCACAAAGATCCCCACCTATGTAACGGAAAATTGACTCGGCAAATTGGACCCGTTTCTCTGCTGACGTAGAGAACATAATAGAAGAATTATACAAAACCTACGTACCACATAAAGAAAATATAAATGAGGTACTCAAAGTATTCACTGACTTAATTATCAAGGCAGCGGAAGAGAATAAAGGAAAAACAAAACAACTCAATCACCGCATTCCAGTACCATGGTGGAACGATGAATGTCAACGAAGCCTACAACAATCCCACAGAGCGTTCAACAAGTACAAAATACAAAAAAATACAGAAAACCTTCTTGAATTCAAACGCCAAAGAGCTAAACTTAGACAAATAACCCTAGTTATTCCTGCCACGATTGTTTTTTACTTTTCCTAAGAAGTAAAAAACAATCGTGGCAGGAATTTATATCCAGCATCAACAGCTCCACGACACCATCGGGAGTTTGGAAAAAGATCAGGAAGATAGAAGGGAAGACCACACAATGCTCAGTTAACATGTTAGAAGAGGAGGGAACAGTAACTACAAATAAACAATGCATAGCGGAAATACTGGCAACCACTTATGAAAAACATTCAAGTAATGATAACTATACAGCGGAATTCCTAGTACATGAAAATTTCGAAGAAACAGTTCCAATTGATTATGAACAAGAGGAAGAGGAAGACCCGATCAACATACCTATTACTGAGGAAGAGCTGAACGAAGCACTAACTAAAATAAAAAATTCCAGTCCTGGACCCGATGATATACCGATGATTCTCTTGAAAAACCTTCCCACGAATGCCAAAAATTTCTTACTCGAAATGATCAATATAATCTGGCTAAGAGATGTCTTCCCAAGAAAATGGGCTAAAGTCATAATCATTCCCATTCTGAAACCAAATAAAACAAAGTCTAACCCAGACTCCTAGCGTCCTATCTCGTTGACATGTTCAATGTGCGAACTCCTAGAGAAAATAATGAATAATAGACTAGTATGGACCCTCGAACAACAAAACTAATTCGCCCCAGAACAAAGCGGATTCAGGAAAAGTCGATCATCGTTGGACAATCTTATAGATTTATAATCAGAAATCCACGAGGCAATAGCAAATAAACAAGAATGTATAGCTGTATTCTTCGACATCAGCAAAGCTTATGATACCGCGTGGCGACATTACATCCTTGAGACGTTGAGCAGGTGGAATATCAGAGGAAACAATCTCGAATTCATCAGAAACTCTCTAAAAGAACTGAGATTCCAAGTAAGAGTAGAGAATGAGTTATCTCCGCTCAAAATCCAAGGAAACGGAACTCCCCAAGGATCAACTCTAAGTGTTACACTTTTCTTAGCCGCCATAAATGATTTATACAGAGTTGTGAATCTACATTGAGAGCTAGGCTTTATGCTGACGACCTAGTCATCCACACCAAAGGCAAAAATTCAAAACTGATCCAGAAACACCCACAAACAACACCCAACGAAATGGGAAAATAGTCCAATAAAACTGGTTTCAGATTTTCCTCTACCAAAACAAAATGCCTCCTTCTCTCTAGGAAACAGACACCTAATCCACCAAATTTCATTTTCCAAAACAATACTCTGGAATATGCCGAATCTCATGAGTTGCTTAGAATGATATATGACCAAAAATTGAACTGGAAGTGTCATAAAGATTATCTAAAACGGACCTGCCAAAAAAGTCTGAACCTAATGAGAGTAATAGCTGCTAAGAATCAGGGAGCAGATTTTACTGTACTGATGAGAGTCTATAAATATTTAATTAGATCAAGGATAGACTATAGATGCATTGTGTATGACTCTGCCAAAAAACGAATACTGAAGGGACTGGAGGTCATCCATAACACAGCTATACGAATAGCACTGGGAGCATATCCAACCACCCCAATAGAAAGTCTGTTATGTGAATCAGGAGAACCCTCACTGACTCTCAGAAGACAGTATCAATCCTTGGTTTATGCAGCTAATATACGATCCAATACCAGCAACCCTGTATACCATCATATATTTGCCAATCGTTTCAGAGACATATACAGAGAGAAGGAAAGAACATACCCCCCATTCTACGAGAGAATAAATAGATATCTTATATCCCTAAATACTTCCATCCCTCGAAGTTATGAACCCAATTTACATACCCCTCCTCCTTGGAATATCAATATCCCTAATACTGACATAAGTTCAACTCATTCAGACAAGAAGATAACGGACTCCGAGTTCATCACCCAGAACTTCCTAGCCTTACTGGAGAAATATGAAAATTACCACCACCATAGCTATACAGATGCATCCAAAACACCAGGAGGAGTAGTAGCAGCCTTAATAACTAACAACCACCAAGAAGCCTTCAAAATACCAAAGATGTGCACAATATACACAGGAGAACTATATGCTCTACTAATGGCTTCAAAATATGCTAATGAAGCGAAAATAGGGAAATGCCTAATTCTTTCGGACTCGCTGAGTGCAATCATCGGATTGAATCAACAATATCCCAACCACCCAATTTTACAACTCATAAAAAGGGAACTATACATATGACAATTAAGAAATGCTTCAATCCGCGTGATATGGATACCGTCACATGTAGGAATAGCTGGCAATGAGGCAGTTGATAAATTGGCACGAGCAGCCGCTGACAACCAGAACCACAAGTTGTAGTACGCAATGACGCTAAGATGTTACTCCGGCAGATAGTGAACAGCACATGGCAACAACAGTGGAATAATTAGAACTCGAAATTACAAAAAATCAAACCGGCAGTGCTATCAAGTAAATGGAGGTCTAAAAATCGAAGTGAATAGAGGTCTAAAAATCGAAGACAGAAGATCATACTTACAAGACTTCGACTGGGGCATACACGACTCGCATACGAATACCTCTTAGAAAATAGTGAAGTTCCAACTTGTGACGTATGCGGAACGAATATAACCGTGAAACATATCGTTATCGAGTGCATAAAATTTAAGAAAGAGAGAGAGACTAACCCATCAATTAGGACGAAAAATGATTGATAATTTCTGTGACAGCAGCAAATCAAAACAATTGTGTGCATTCCTCTCCGACATAAATATTATCAATGACATATAGACTGTAAAAACCTTATAGTCGCTAATAATCTTGTAGACTGATGCGACTTTAAATATTGAATAAAAAAAAAACTATAACACAATGCACGAAATGTTTCAAATTTAAACATACCCATAGAAATTGCAAGAATCAAATTGTATGTCCAACTTGTTCTGACCCACACGAAGAACAGTTTTGTTAAAATATTGAAGAACAAAGATGCAGTGATTGTATATTTTCAAACACTAACCATCGAACTTACCACCATGTTATTCATTCAGCTTCTGATAAAAATTGTCAAATTTATAAATTCTACCAGAATCCACTTGACAATGGAAGAATTTTGAAACCTCCAATCATAATTGGAAAAATATTGCTCGGAATGACATTGAAGATATCATAGACCAAATGAAAAACATGGATATTGAATTTAACGAATATCCAACAAATTCTGAATACAAGAACCAATTAGTCAGTAGCCTGAAAATTCTTTATATGAATGCTCGTTGATAAGAAATAGAATGGAAGAAATTGAAGTTATAATTAATACTGTTGGAGCAAATATTGTAATAATCTCTGAAACCTGGATAAACAAAGAAGAGGAAATCTATTTCAATTTCAAGAACTTCATTGCTGTTCATTCGTCAAGACATACATGAGGAGACGGTACAGGAATTATCGTGAAGAAGAACACAGATTTCGAAATTACTCTTATATTGAAATTAAGTTAACAAATCTCAATATTCTACTTTTTGGTATATATAGATCCACAAGTGAAATTTGAAAACTTTTTCCAATTTTTCAGATGCCAAACTTCATATTGTTTGTAATAGCGAACAAAATTGTTTCGTTTTCGGTGATATGAACATAGACATCTTAAAATACAGTGAACAAACTCCTTTTTCGTGACATATGCAATCCAAACAATTTCAAAATTATAAATAAGAAAATTCCTAGGAAAGACTTCAGTAATGAGGTATCATTAATTGATCGAGCAATTTCGATAATAAATGTGAAATATCTATTATAAATAGTGCTATAAGTGATCATAAATTACTAGTTACCGAAATCAGTACGAATAAAATCTACTCAAAAAATAAATTTTATTCCAGTAGTTTTACTATTTTTGATGAGAATAAACTTGAAGGAAACTTGAAATCAATAAACGAAAAGCGATATACTGACCGCGTTTGAAAATTGTTCCCGTCAAAAAATCATAAAAATAAGAGAAGACTCAAAACCCTGATTCAATGAGAGTAACTCCAAACTAATTAAACTCCGTGATGAATTCTATTACAAAAAAACATATAACCATACCCAATTGTTTATTGATTCGTATGATGATTGAGCGTTGAAGAAGCAAAAAAAGGATATTATTAACAAAAATTCACCAATGCTACTACAAAATCAGTTTGGAACTCATTGAATGAACTGTTATATAATAAATCAAGACGCTATGATAAAATTGCATATATTTCGAAAAATCGGGAAAAGATTAATAACCAACAGAGAAATTTCAATTCAATCAAAAATGTCATCAATGTTTTTGATACCCACTGAATCTGAGGAAGTAGCAGAAATAATCAGTGAACTCGATACAATGAAAGCTCCGGGATTCGATAATATCACTACAAAAAGTTTAAAAATGGTAAAATCAGAAATTGCACCAATAATGAGTAAGTTAATGAATTTAACGTTCTCAACAGGCTCAGTACCAGACAAATAAAAACTTGCCAAAGTTAAGCCTATTTTCGAAACTGGTGAAAAAGATCGAATGGGGAATTATAGACTATTTTTTCGGTTCTATCATAAATTGTAGAAAAAGCAGTACATTGCAGATTATTGGAATATCTCGCAAAATCGAATCGATTGTTCAATAGGCAATATGGGTTTCGAAAATCAAGTGATACTGAATCAGCTCTTCTAGATGTTACCACTGAACTCCAACTAGATATAGATTCAGACAAAAATGAGGTATATTGTCATTGGATCTTCCAAAAGCATTCGATTCAGTGAATCACGAAATCCTTTCGAATAGAATAGTATTAGAGGGCCTATATATATGTGGTTCATCAGACAGGCAACAATTTGTATGTATGAGAGAAGAGTACGGTTCACAGAAAACCGTTTTATGTGGTGTTCCTCAAGGGTCAATTTTAGGACCGGTACTTTTCCTTAAATATATAAACTCTTGAGCAGACTTGGATTTGACTGGAAAAATCAAAATGTTTGCTGATGACACAATAATAATATATAGTGGCAAGAATTTACAAGAGATCAAAAATAACATGTTAGATGATCTCAAAAAAATATCAAAATGGCTCATTTCGCGTAAATTATCATTAAGTTTTGAAAAATCAACATTTGAGTTCATAAAAAAAAGATCCTCGAAAATTGATGTGAAAAATCATATTAAATTCAATAAGAAAGTATGAAGTACTCTTCCAGTCTGAAATTCATGGGACTATATATAGATGAGAATTTATCGTGGAAGTTTTCTCAAAACAATTTTTTTTTACCTATTGAATGTCTCAAAACCATTTATTTTACCTTGATTTACTTCAAATTCCAGTAGTTAATTTCTGTTTGGGGTTCAGCTAGTCATTCCTTGCTCAAGCCATAAAAAACACTTCGAAACAAAATCATCAAGTGTATTTTCAAACTTGACTATAGAGAACCAACATTTAATTTATATAAACCAAGTTGTCATTGTGTTTCATGACCAAAAGAAAAATTTCAATTCAATAAAAAATTTCATCAATGTTTTTCAGACCTACTGAATCTGAGGAAGTAGAAGAAATAGTCAGTGAACTTGATACAAGAAAAGCTCCGGGATTCGATAATATCACTTCAAAAAGTGTAAAAATCGTTAAATCAGAAATTGCACTAATAATAAGTAGGTTAATGAATTCGACAAATCGAAAATTGCTATAGTTAAGCCTATTTCCAAAACGGGTAAAAAAGATCAAATGGGGAATTATAGGCCAATCTCAATTCTTTCGGTTCTATCATAAATTATAGAAAAAGCAGTACATTGCAGATTATTGGAACATCTCGAAAAATCAGATTAATTGTTTAATGGGAATATGGGTTTAAAAAAGATACGAACAGATGTTCTAGATGTTATCACTGAACTCCAACTAGATATAGATTCAGACAAAAATGCGGTATATTGTCATTGGATCTTCGAAAAGCATTCGATTCAGTAGATCACGAAATCCTTTTGAGTACTTTGAATAGAATGGCTATCAGAGGGCCTGTATATATATATATATATATATATATATATATATATATATATATATATGTGGTTTGAAAATTATTTATCAGTGAGGCAACAATTTCTATGTATGAGAGAAGAGTGCAGTTTACAGAAAACCGTTTTATGTGGTGTTCCTTGCAGACTTGGATTTGACTGGAAAAATCAAAATGTTTGCTGATGATACAACGATAATATATAGTGGCAAAAATTCACATGAGATAAAAAATAACCTGATAGATGATCTCAAAAAAATATCTCCATGGCTTATTTTGCGTAAAATCATCATTTATGTTCATAAAGAAGATTCTCGAACATTGATATGAAAAATCATATTAAATTCAATAATGAAAGTGTAAAGTATTCTTCCGGTCTGAAATTCTTGGGACTATATATAGATGAGAATTTATTGTGATCCAAACATATTGATATATTAAGAAAGCGAATTTTCCCTATTTTTGTATTTTTTTTCAAAATAAATTTATTTTTAGCTATTGAATATCTCAAAACCAATTATTTTACCTTGATTCTCTCCAAATTCGAATATTTAATTTCTGTTTGGGGTTCAACTAGTCATTCTTTGCTCAAGCCATTGAAAACACTTCAAAACAAAAGCATCAAGTGTATATTTAAACTTGACTAAAGAGAACCAACATTTTATTTATATAAACCAAGAAAACTTTTGGATATTGATTCATTATACAAAATGAGACCATCATTCATTTTGTTGAAAATAGTATAACGTATTCTAATTTAGTATTCAAAACTGATAGTGAACAACACAGTTACCCAACCAGATTTTTCAATAATTTAGCGATTACCAGAATAAAGACAAATTTCAAACAAAAATCTATTTATTATAATGAAATAAAATTTTACAATGATCTACCAGACCATCTGAGAACATATGGCAAATTACGATTCAAAATTCATTTAAAAAAATACCTTCTTCATTATCAATTATTTTTTTCTTCTGATTCTAGCATTTATATTATTCTTCTATATTCTCTGGAGTATGAAGTATTCAACTCTCTTGTTGTTTAGTATTTAGATTTTCCCTTCCGTAAACTTGTACGTATCTTGGGAAATGAAATTGTTATTATTATTATATTTTCATCGGACACTCTCTCAATATCTCTGAGTGCATTTCCTTTTTCAAGCAGTTGTCGAGGAAAAGTTACTTTATTATTGTTTTTGTGATCCCAATATTTTTTTATGAATGAACAATTGAAACACCATAGGAAATTCTCCAGGACATTATCGAAAATGAATAGTCTGTGTCGAAATCAGTTCGTGAAAGCAGGTATACGAACTTGTTCATGGAGTAGTGAGTAATATTTCTCAGAGTGTAGCGTTCTGAGTCAACTATTGGGTCTGCAGAACATGGGAGTTGGCAAATAGCTATTTGTCCATAGTGATCCGAGAGTTCCGGGTCCAAGTTTTTTGTTTGAGTAAGATGTGGCATGTTCGATACTATACAGTGCTAGTCAAAAGTCCCCTCCCCCCCTCGTATCTTTTGAACGGGGATACTTATAATAATGAAATTTGGAGGGTGGAAATAAACGGATGTAGGCTTCTCAACTGGTCATAATAGGTGACGCAATAGTCATAAATGACGTCACAAGGCCACTGTGACCAATAATTTTAAATGGGACCCTATGGCAAGTGACAGCTCGTTTGAAAGGTATTGAAAATACCTATTCAGTCATACCAATTTTGTTTGGGTTTCGGCTGATTTTGATTGATAAATTGAAGAAATACGAAAATTATAGTTTCGCATTTAATTAATAAAGATTTAAGAACCAGTTCTTATAATAAGTGTTCAAAATGTGCTCCATCTACTTCCTGGCAGTAATGCATCCTATTGCTAAACTCTTGTTGTACTCGTCCCAGTGTGTCAGCGGAAATTGCCCTACATTCTTCAACAATTCGTTGTTTCAGAATGGCAATACTGTCAGGTGCTGTAGCGTAAACCTTAGATTTCAAGTACCCCCATAGAAAAAAATCTAATGGTGTAAGGTCCGGTGACCGAGCTGGCCATTCGATCGAACCTCGTCGTCCAATCCATCTACCACGATATTCTTCATCTAGGTAACGTCTTACTGCACCGTAATTGTGTGCAGGAGCACCATCTTGTTGAAACGTTATTTCCAAGTTGTCGAATTCATCTGGATTATCTTCTAGAATTTCATGAATTAACGCCTCAATATCATTTTGTAACATCTCCAGATACAATTCACCGGTTAAGTTAGCATTGAGAAAAAGAGGCCCAACTATGTGGTTTCCCAAAATACCTGCCCAAACATTTACTTTTTCTGGAAATTGAGTATGTTTTTCACGAAAGATGTGAGGATTTGTGTCCATCCAATTCCTCCCATTTTGAGTGTTAACATTTCCAGTGAGAAAGAAAGTACTTTCGTCACTAAAACAAATTGTCTGTATGTAGCCTGGTTGTTGGTTCATTTTATTGGACATAGTTTCACAGAATTCTAGTCTTCGGTCGGGGTCATCATCTGAAAGTTGGTGCACCATTTTTAATTTGTATGGATGAAATTTGTTTTTAGCCAACACCCTATGTACTGTCCTTTGACTGACTTCACAGATAGACGCAACTTGGGCTGTGGAAGAAGTAGGGTTTACTGCCATTTCTCCAATTATGTCAATTTTTTTGTCATCACTAATTGTTGGTCGACCAGATCGTTTGGCATCTTGAACACTACCTGATGCTTCAAACTTCCGAAGAAGCTCCCTCAACTAAACCCTCGATATAGGGCGATCGGGGTACCTCTCATTAAACTCTCGTTCCGCTGCATGGAAATTGTTTCTACATTCACCAATTATTAAGATAGCTGCTACTTTGTCGGCTACAGTACGTACCATTTTGCCTATGTAAACACTTAAACGTCTCGTTAAACAATAGCTTATGTAAATTTTCAAGGTATAAACACTTTTGACAAGTAGAGAATTCAAAAACGTCAACCTTTTTGACAATTAACCAGAGGCGTACTTTAAAATCTTTATTAATTAAATGCGAAACTATAATTTTCGTATTTCTTCAATTTATCAATCAAAATCAGCCGAAACCCAAACAAAATTGGTGTGACTGAATAGGTATTTTCAATACCTTTCAAACGAGCTGTCACTTGCCATAGGATCCCATTTAAAATTATTGGTCACAGTGGCCTTGTGACGTCATTTATGACTATTGCGTCACCTGTTATGACCAGTTGAGAAGCCTACATCCGTTTATTTCCACCCTCCAAATTTCATTATTATAAGTATACCCGTTCAAAAGATACGAGGGGGAGAGGGGACTTTTAACTAGCACTGTATATATGTTGAGATCACCGCACAAGAGAAAACATTTGTTTGTTTTTCAAAGCAATGGAAAGCGCTTCCGCCAACCGATTGAAGAAACTGTCAAGGTTATCAGTAACACTTGATGGGGATCTGTAGACATTGATTATCAGCACATGAATTATAGTAATGGAAGTTTCCCCATATTTTCCACTCAACAACGAAGTTAGTGTTGAAGACTGGGGGTATTGGGAAGAGTAGAACTACGGTGGATTTCATAATGAGGTGAGATATTGTGGAGTAGAAGAATAAACAGATAGAGATATATTCAATAACATTACTTACATAGAAACTATCATTGGCTGCCAAATCCATAAACTCAACTACATATCCCTGTTGACTGAAAACATCTATGCGAAATATTTGCATCTTCTCAAAGTCACGATCATAAGAAGCGGTATGATTTGGTTGCCTGGGTATTGCAGTTTCATGAAATGGTATCCAAGAAAAGTTTTCCTGAGTGTTTTCGAATGATATGGTGAATGGTTCCTCAAACTCGTGGACCTCTTCGTTTCTAACAATAAATGTTAGCATCGCCACAGAGGTGCTTATGTTTTGTTTTCTCATCCACCAGAATGGATTTTTCGTACTTGTGCATAACTAGAAAATATCATGAGAACTACACACATTTTATTTGTCTATGTTTTGAGAGAAAGGCGGTGTGACAAACAAACATATTTATCTATCGATTCACATTCCCGATTATTTTAACCATTTCGAATATACATCATATTCAGATCTCAAATTGATTGTCACTGAAATCATTTATGCATGATACTCCTGAAATTTTCCGCAGGTATATTTGAATTCATTTTATAGTGTAGATTTCGTACCGAAATACGTGATGAAGAAATTTGTATTTTCATTCAGGTTTCAGATTCATATGCTAGAGGCTCCCAGAATACAAACATATTGCGGAATGAATACCAGAACAGGAGTCCGGGACTGTATCTGATACTGTGAACAGGACAACGTATTTCCGTTCTCGAATAAAACGTTTGATCTTTCAATAAAATCATAAAACAGTGCATCTATCCTACACACACACAGTGTTGTAAGTACAAAGTTTAAACGTATTTAGAAACATATCCGATTACGATAACCTACAAAAAAAAGTAATATTCTACCGTATCGGGCTGAGCAACGATATGATCTCTGGGAGGACAGGTCCGCACTCAGCCGCTCTACATTAATTTAACATACTCTGTATGGCAAACAACCTAGCAGGGACTTCTGGCTACAGGAGCTCCCAAAACAAACCCACCACTAACAAAACCTCTTCAGCTGCTCTTGCACAACATCCAAAGACCAAGCAATAATATTTCCATCGATAGATGGTTCACGACTACAAGACTATCTTATACCCCTAGGAGAAATAATACAACCAAGAAACATTTTATTCTCGTCAAGACTCTCAAACAACCGAATATGTATGTACCTGGCAACTAAAGAAATATTAGATAAGTTCATGGCTGACCATGGTGGAACTATAGAAGTTAATAAAGAACTACTACGGACCCGTAGATATTTAACTCCATCCGAAAGACTGGTCCTATCTAATGTATGCCCTTCAATTCCTCATGAAATACTTGTGCAGGCACTAGAAAAATTAGGCCTGAAAATCATGTCCGCAATGAACTCTCTCCGAATCAGTTCCTCCCTCCCAGAATTTAGTCACGTACTAAGCTTCAGACGACAAATCTTCATAAGCCCTGAGCAATGCTCAGTACCAGACTCTATATTAATCACTCACGATGATACTTCCTACCGAATATTCCTTTCACGAGACAATCTGATATGCTTCACATGCAAAAAGCAAGGTCATACTGCATCCAACTGTAGATCACCTATAACTATAACCACCCCACAACCCAACAACCCAAACGAAATCCCATCTGCACTTGCTAGCTCACATGACCACCAAGATATGCAAGAAACTCCTAGAAAGCCTGAAGACCAACACGAACCCCCCACAGAAGAATCACCAACACAGGCTGGAAATTACAAAAGATGCCGCGACGAAATTCTCACACCTCCTATCACAACAGTACCTGAAAAGTGTCAGAATCCTTTCGCCAAACCAGCAGACAAAATGCATAACAACAAAAAATACAAAAATAATAAAGGTAACACCCCATCCAACAAACTAGCAGAGTCAGCAAAGCGTTTTATAGACGAACAATTACCCCCGTTCATACTCGACTTTACACAAATTACTGATCTTCTCGACAATACCTATGGATCAGCAGAACCTATCAGCATAATCAAGAACTATACTACAGATTTAACTGCCTTAGTTGATATGCTTACAAAAATATATCCCTACCTCAAAGAAAGATCAATCAAAACTAGATGTACCAAGCTAAAAAAGAAACTACTGATCCACCTACAACTTGAAACACAGGGCAATATTCCATCTGACTTGGAAGTGACTCTTCACAAGACCTATTCTAACCAAAAATAATATCTTAGTACTCCACCCCACTTCAATAAAATGGCGACTTTCACGAGCTCAATCTCATCGATACTACAATGGAACATCAACGGCTTTTATAACAACCTCCCAATGCTCCAAACAATCATGTCTAAACAAAACCCAGAAATATTATGTTTACAAGAAACAAATTTCGAACAAGAAAAGGAAGACATCTTGAGAAATTTCCAACCCTTCTATAAAAATCGAAACAATCGACGAAGAGCGAGTGGAGGTGTGGCAATTATGGTGAAAAAATCACTAGAAGCAAAACAAATTCCAATCAATAGTAACATCGAAGCAGTTGCTGTAACAATACATAATAAAGAAGTCATGCACATATGCAGTATATACCTTCCTCCTGGAGAAACGATAGAAAAACAAGACCTTATACACTTGATAGAACAAATTCCTAAACCCCGGATCATTGCCGGTGACTTCAATGCATACAACTTCTTATGGGGCTCACGTCACACAGATTCTAGAGGTCGCATCATTGAAGAAATCTTGTAACATTTGGATTTATCCGTCATGAACGATGGCAGACCTACAAGATTCAACGTTCAAACTGGGGAATCTACACCACTTGACTTAACACTATGCGACCCCAGTCTGATTACTAAACTATCCTGGGATAGAATAGAATATACTTATAACAGTGATCATTATCCCCTCATAATATCCCACTATGAAACAAACACTAACGCCTTTTTCCATACCCCCAAATGGAATCTCAAAACAGCAAACTGGAACCAATTTTCTGAACTCATAGACTCGAACATGGACTCATGTATAATATCCCCAAATATCGACGAGTCGCTAGATAACTTTATCACTATCATTACACGAGCCGCCGAAGCATCAATCGGGAAAACATCGTATGTAAACCACCACAAAACAGTTCCATGGTGGAACCATGAATGTGAGAACTCGATCAAAAGAAGTAAGATAGCTTTCAACAAATTCAAACGAACCAAAACTATGGAAAATCGTATGGAATTCGTTAAGCTAAGAGCAGAATCAAGACTCAAAGTAAACAGTCAAAGCGCCAGTCATGGAGGAAGTACGTATCAACCATAAACAGTACGACTCCAATGACAGAGATTTGGCGAAAAGTTAGGAGAATTTCTGGCTTGAGCAATCTCGACAAAATCAAAGTTCTACAGACAACCGAAGGCACAATCTCTGACGACCATGAAATTGCAAAAGAACTGGCTAGAACATACAGAGATAGATGACACACAGAATACAATGACCCTAATCACACTCTGATCGATAGAACTAGAAACCCGGAAGGCAAAATCACTAGAATCGATGAAGACAACATGCTGAACCTACCTCTCACTATGAATGAATATGAGGAAGCATTACTTACTTTTCGTGAAACGAACCCAGGACCAGACAAAATACCAGTGATTTTCCTCAAAAACCTTCCACGCAGCGCTCATGTACACCTCCTTCGACTATTCAACATGATTTGGACTAATCACGAGTTTCCCACGATTTGGTCCCAATCAATAATAATACCCATCCTGAAGATGAAAAAATCGAAAATGGACCCAGAGTCTTACAGACCAATATCACTCACCTGTGCCATGTGTAAACTAATGGAAAAAATCATAAATAAAAGATTACTATGGACCCTGGAACGATTCAATTCAATTACTCCAGAACAAAGTGGCTTCAGACAATACCGATCCACAATCGACAACGTCATCGACCTAGAAAGCGAAGTCCATGAGGCATTCGCTATGAAACAAAAATGTCTAGCAGTATTTTTCGACATCGAAAGAGCTTTCGACACGGTTTCCCAGAATCGTATTACCCGCATACTCCAATCCTGGAAAATACAAGGACACTGTCTATCTTTTATAAAGAATTTCCTTTCCAACCGAAGCTTTGAAGTAAAAACGAACGGAGTATTATCTAGTCGAATGGCTTTCGAAAATGGAATTCCACAAGGTTCTGTCATAAGCCCTACCCTCTTCATCATTGCTATAAATGACATATTGACAAACCTCAAACCTCCATTGAAAGGACGTTTATATGCCGACGATCTTGTGATATATGGAAAAAGCAAAAATTTGGGCACCTGATTTCTTATGACTCAAAGAGCTATCACAGACTTAGAACAATGGTCAAATGACTCCGGATTCAAATTCTCCACTACTAAGACACGCAGCATACTATTCTCTAAGAAAAACATCCAGACCTTTCCACCTCTTATGCTCCACAACCAGAACATTTAATCCGAACCATATATTCATTTCCTGGGCATGACCTCCGACCAGAAATTGAACTGGAAAATACATTTAAAGAATCTCATATCATCATGTCACCAAAGACTCAATTTTTCAAAAACTCTAGCTAACAAGGACTGGGGAGCTGATCGGCAAACACTTCTAACGCTCTACAAAACACTGATACGCTCTAAACTGGACTATGGCTCAATAGCACACTCGTCAGCAAACAAATCACTACTGAAGCAACTTGACACTATACAGAACTCTGCACTACGTATATCTTCAGGAGCCTTCTGCACAACACCAACCGAAAGTCTTCATTGTGAAACTGGAGAACCACCTCTGCAAGATAGAAGGATATTACTGAGCCTAACCTATGCTGCCAAGCTGAGAGGATACCTAACACACCCCACTCGGGAGAACACCATACCCGGCAAATGTAGTCAGCTCTTTGAGAACAAACCAAGGAAAACCAAACCTTTTTACGAGAGGACAAGGACCTACATCAACCAAACAAAAATAACACTACCACAATGTTATCCCATCAAATTCAACCCTTCCCCTCCATGGACACTACCTTAACCAAAATGTCACAAACACCTCAGCCTAGCCAATAAATACTCAACCAATCCAACACTAATCAAAAACGAACTCAGTCTAATATTGGAGAACCATGAAGACTTTGTAAACCTATATACAGACGCTTCGAAAACGAGCGAAGGCACAGGAGCAGCATTCATAGGACCCAACATGTCATTACAGTTTAAACTCCCCAACTCATGCTCTGTATTCAATGGTGAACTATATGCCATTTACCGTGCCATCATGTTCATCAACACTTCTGATGACATGAAATTTCTCATTCTCACTGATTCCCTCAGTTCACTCGAATCAATTCAACAGTTGTACCCCACCAACCCACTAACACTCAAAATAAAAGAAGAACTCCATGAAGCAAAAATGAAAACCAAAGAAATTGAATTCGTCTGGATACCATCACACGTAGGAATACCCGGAAACGAAGAAGCAGACAAGAGAGCAAAAGAAGCCATATACAGCGGAAACTCCGAAACAGTGACACAAACAGTGATAAGTGACATTCGAAATACAATCAAGAACTCGTTAGAAACAGCATGGCAAGGAAAATGGCATGCCACTACCGCGAAACTACGTGAAGTGAAAAGTTCAGTGAAACCGTGGAAATCTCTTCCCAGAAACAGAAAAGACCAAGTTCATCTTACTCGCCTGCGCCTCGGCCACACACGCCTCACTCATGAATATCTACTCGATAAAAGTCCTGAACCAATATGTGAAACTTGCAACGTGAAGACCACCATCAAACACCTTCTCGTAGAATGCCCTCTACTCGCCCCACAAAGAAACACCTGCAATATCTCAGGATCATTAATTTCCTTACTCGGCCCACAATGTGTATTTAGTGACATCATACTTTTTATAAACACTATAGACATTGCCAAAAACCTGTAACCAATCTCATAATGACATGTAATACTATCAAGTTACGCTCGCTAATAACCTTCTAGGTTGATGCGATTTATTTAAATAAAATAAAAAAAATACCAGAACATATATCAATATATACTCGTATCTCAGTCGGATAATTTTTATATTATGATGAAGATTTCTGAGTAACCGGTTCATAAGTAGTCGATGAAATACATGCAGTAAAATATATCCACTTCCTCAAAATATATGTTTTGAAATCATTAAACTGCTATGAAAAGAGCCCAAAGGTATGGAAGGGTATTATACAGTGTCCGTTATAAAGTTGGCTACATATAGGAAAAAAAATTGTTATTGAAATTTCTGAAAATTTCTAGAGATGGTTTGTTTCTGCATGTCTGACAACTGAAAAATCCGTTGCGACTTATATCACGAGACCTCAGATTTGGCAAGGATCAGAAAAAAAATTGCCTGTGGTGTCGAAAAATGGGTCAAATTGACAAGATATCAAAAAAAATTATGGAGGAAATATGTGGAATCCAACGACGACCCCATGTATAAATTTTAAACCATATTGGAAAAAAAACAGAAATACAATTTTATTCCTCTACCCTTACTAAGAAACATTATACATTCTTGTGTTATCTGAAAATAGCTTTGATAACCTTGATCACATGAGTTTGGGTCAAAACTAATCAAATATCTTTGAAATTGACATTTTGCGGGAGATTAATTATGAAAACACGATTTAGTCTTGTGACTAGGTGTAGTCATGCCATAGTGATGCACATGAGCTCATTCAATAATCTCTACCCATAAATAAAATTCAAACCAACTAATATTTGTTATTGAAAGTTAAAATTTTTCCTTTTAATTTCATATTGGTTTGTGAATTTAAACTTCAATGACTCAGCTATATTTTTGAATTTTATAAAGCGGCTTAAAAAAAAGATCTACTTTTGTTGTAACAATAACAAATGTCACATTAGTTTGTTGACAATTCTGTTGGAGTTGTCGTTCTTTATCAGTTTTCGTGTTTTTCAATCTATCAATAGAAATGGCTCTAAAACTGAGTATACGGTGGCAAAGATCTTGCATAAATTTAAGGAAACTGGTTCGTTTGAAAACAAATATGAAAGTGTTTACGTTAAGCCTGTTGTAAATAATGAAAAAAATGTTAACAATGTTTCACTGACAGTCACTGAGACACAAAGAGTTTCGACGAAAATTATTGCAGAAAAGGCAGAAATATCTCAAACCTCTGTTAGACGAATTCAAGCGCAAAATCACTTCCTCCCATACTAACTGAAAGTACTGCGAGACAGGCATTATGACGCTCAATTTTATTTTTTTGCATGGTTCCAGGGAATGTTAGAAGACAATCGTGATTTCTCAAAAATGTGCTATTTTCTGACGAAGCAACTTTTAACTCAAATGGTGTCGTCAGTTCTCAAAATTGTAGATGGTGGGCAGATCATAATCCTAATTTTATTATTGAAGCCAAGGACCAATCTAGTTTCGAAGTGAACGTATGCTGTGGAAATTCAAATGAGCGAATTGCAGGTCCCTCTTTTTTAGACAAAGTTTAAATGGCGAATGGTATTTGAACTCTTCACGGACCGAGACATCTACATTTATCGACTACCCACCATTACAAGAGCGGTTTCGCTTATCCTTTTAACAAGATGAATGGGGTCGACTTTAGAATAGCCCCATGGTAAATTCTGCCTGTCGTAAGAGGCGACTAAAAGGATAACCGTGGGTGGAAGATGGTCTCATCGCCCGGTGAAATACCACCATATCGACTTTGTGTGCTGTGAAATGGATCATTCCATATTTCAGTGTTCGGTCGATACTTTCCGGTCTCCCTCTTTCCTTTTCCCCAATTCCTCCTTTATTTTCAGGTGCATCCTAATAGTAATAATGATGAAGTCTCCTAGAGTAAAACACTCCGGAAGCAAAATACCTCTCCATTCGGTTTCCGGGCGAGAGGTACTCGAGGGACTCAACATTAAAGATTAATTTTGCAACATCCGCGAACTCAACAAGAACATCAATGACGTCCACCATCCCCTACAGACGAAAAGACCGGATATTCTGGCTCTAACAGAAACACAAGTAAACTCGTCCACCAACAAGGTCCATATGCTTTGTCCTGGTTACGAACTCCATTCTCGATTCAGGTTCAAAGGTGGAGTCTGCCTTTACGCTAAGGCTAACCTTTCATGCCAGGGTGAAGAGAGTTTGGAACCGAAAGACTTTGATGTGATGTGGTTCAAGCTATCTGATACCAAACTGACTAAGTTTCTCTGCTGCCTTTACCTATCACCTAATGAACCTTCATATAACGACCTCTTTGAGTTTTTATCACTCAAACTGGACTACATTCAGGAGAACCATCCAACAGCTGAAACCATAATCATGGGAGACTTTAATGTACATAACGCTGCCTGGCTCAAATTCTCTAACAAAACAGATGATGCGGGTCGTCAAGCCAAGGCCTTCGCCATCACTCATGGTCTAGAACAACTGGTCGAGCTACCAACCCGCATCCCTGATGTCAACAACCAGTCTGCCAATACACTAGACTTTTCCTCACCACCAATCCTGACCCGTATAGAATAGAAGTTTGTGCCCCACTTGGAAACTCTGATCACACCCTCATCTCCACAACATGCTCTTTCCATTTACCATCGAGCTGCACAATACCACCCCGTCTCATGTGGCATTACAATTCGGCCGACTGAGAAGGTCTTCGTATGTTTTTCTCAGCGTTTCCATGGAAGAGAGTTTGTTCCTCTTCAGTAGATCCAACACGATGTGCTGAGACAATTTCTGAAATCATCATGTTGGGGATGCAAACCTACATACCGAATACCGAAAGAAGAACATCATCCGATAAGACCTGGTTTAACAGAAACTGCTCTAGAGCTGTGGCTTCCAAACAGGCAGCATACCATCGATGGCTAAAAAATCCGGGCCCTGAGACCAGAGCAGCATATGTCGAGGCTAGAGGCATATGCAAAGAGACAATAGAATGCTCAAAAGATGCCCACAATGCCAAAATAAGATCAAAACTTGCTGAATGTCCTAACGGATCCCGTTCATTTTGGTCTTTCGCCAAAGCTGTGGGAAGAAACTTCACTTCCAGCTCATTTCCTCCTCTAACCAAAGAAGATGGAACACTAGCAACGACTGCCCAGGAAAAAGCCAATATCTTTGCGCACCTATTTGCTGGAAATTCCACTCTGGATTCATCGGGAAAACAACCCCCATTACACCTATTGACAGTCACATGCCGAGATCACCTTTCGCCAACGTACTATCAGAAAGATTTTGCTGGGTCTCAACACCAACAAAGCCTGTGGATCTGACGGAATCCCGCCGATTGTTCTCAAGAAATGTGCTCCCGAACTAACACCTGTTCTTTGCAAGTTGTTCAATCACTCTTACAATTTGGGGGTATTTCCGTCCAATTGGATAATTGCAAGAGTACAGCCAGTCCCTAAAAGAGGCAAAAAGGCCCTACCTAGCAACTACAGACCTATCGCACTGCTATCTATTATTTCAAAGGTCATGGAAAAAGCCATCAACTTCGAGCTCATGAAATATCTGGAAGACTCAGGAATTGTCAACGATAGGCAATGTGGCTTCCGCCATCAGAGATCAACTGGTGACCTGCTCGCTTACGTCTCACATATATGGCAGGTATCTATTGAAAAGTATGGAGAAACTCTAGCTGTGGCATTAGATATCTCCAAGGCGTTCGATCGAGTTTGGCACCAGGGACTCCTCGCCAAGCTTTCGTCTTATGGCTTGCCCCCTCAGCTGTGTTCTCTGCTTGCTAGTTTTCTCTCAAACAGGTCTCTCCATGTAGTGGTCGATGGAGTTTCATCTGACACTCTACTCATAAATGCTGGTGTTCCGCAAGGATCTATTCTCGCACCAACACTATTTCTACTTCACATCAACGACCTGTTGAAAGCAACTCCATGTCCAGTACACAGCTTTGCCGATGATAGTACCCTCCATACCGCTTTCTCTTCCAGGGCCCCTATATCAGCCCGTGAAACCAGAAATGAACGAGGAAAAAATGTTAATAATATAAATATGGACTTAGCAACAATTCTCGAGTGGGGATCTAATAACTTGCTAGAATTCAAGCATGTCTTTTCTCTAGAAAAGGTCGATATTCAGGTAATCCTTGGCCTGCTAGGTCTCAAGACCTAACGCCGTGTGATTTTTTTATGGGGTTACCTAAAAGCAATGTTTTTAGAAACGCCCATTTCGAAATATAAAATATTTGAAAATTTGTATAAGGACTTGTGCAGCACTGATCAGCAGAACTATATTGAAAAATTTTCGCCACGAAATGTTTTTCAGAAAAATTCTATGTATAGAGTGCGAAGATGGTCACGTAGAATATTGAAAATTTGTGCATTGTTTGTTTATCGAGTTTTTCTTATTTTTCCACATCTACCTAAACAATACTAAATTCAATTGGGATGAATAATGTATTATCAAGCTTCACTTACAAATATTAGTAGGTTTGAATTTCATTTACGGGTTGAGAATATTGAATAAGCTCATGTGCATCAATATGCAGGGCATGACTACACATAGTGACAAGACTAAATCGTGTTTTCAAAATTAATCTTCCACATAATGTCTATTCCACAAATACTTGATCAGTTTTGACCCAAACTCATGTGATTTAGGATATTGAAGATGTTTCCAGATAAAACAAGATTGTATAATGTTTCTTAGTAAGGGTAGAGGAATAAACTGGTATGTTTGATTTCTTCGTCAATCTGGTTCAAAATTGGTACAAGGGGTTCTCGTTGGATTCCAAACACATTTTCCCAATAAATTTTTTCGATATCTTGTTAATTTGACCCATTTTTCAGCACCACAGATTTTTTTTTCCATGAATGTCAAAACTGAGGTCACGTGATATAAGTCGCAATGGATTTTTCAGTTGTCAGTCATGCAAAAACGAACCGTCATTAGCGGTTTTCAGAAATTTCAATATTTTTTTCCCATATGTGGCCAACTTTATGGCAGACACTGTATTTGCGCCCAGATTTCGAGGCATTGACAGCGAACAGTTACTCCCAAATTGGAATTTCATGGAATCGACTCGTACTCGAGAGTCTCGAATCATCAATTGCCATTGACAAATAATTTTTTATGTATCTAGGAATTCACCTGAGATACCAATCCTCAATGATTAGGTATGAGAATCACAAAGCAGAGATAGTGTAATGAATGCTTACCAGAACACTGACTTCTTCATCATCATAACGTCCAAAGTCTTTCGATACAAGCACTTTCACATTATGAGAAATTATATTTGTGTCTGAAATATACTTCCCTAGTTTGTTCGTCGCTGAGAATGTGAAAGACTCGTCACCAACATTTTCAGTTCCTTCTTTCGCAACCATAGCTAGCAATTTGGCATTCAGGTAGCAGACTGACATCGTTTTGTTGCTAACAACTTCGTACTAAAAAAACATACAATTATCACACAAAAGTTGAACCCTGTTGTCACTTGGAGAACTCCATTGTACTTAATGGTTATTCACACCACCAAGAGAAGTTAAAGTTTTTACGAAGGACAGACTTTGAAAAAAATGGAAACATCCGATGGCAAGCCCAGCAATCGGAAAATTGGTAGATTTCATGAACTATGCTGCCGTCATAAGCACAAAGGGCCTAAGTGCAAAATTCGTCCATTTCGAGACATTGATCTCAGTATTCCATCCACATGCTCGTCTAATATTGCCAGTGGTTTTTGGAACTATCTACATACTTCAGAAACAGAAAATAGAGTTTCAAATAAGGGCTTAAATGCACTTCATGTGTCATTTACTAGAGAAAAACGGCTCATCACTCAAAACTAAGACATATTAGGCTCATTTGATTGAGAAGTATGTAGATGTGCCTTTTATACTCTAGTATTCTACATTATTGCCCCTATGTTCTTAGTAACTCACACATATGATTTATCATAAACGAGAATGAACATGCAGATTCATTCTCAGTAGTAGTTTTAGTTGAACAGTTACTCAAGTGTCAAGTATATTCTGTGAAAAGAGGTTATAATACGTTGAATTCAAGATCCAGGTAAGTTTGAATAATTCATTTGACTGTTAGTTAATCCTCACATATAAATAATATGATATGTAACTTCGGATATTCGATATTCAGAGCGAATAATTTTCAACGATTCTAACATGAATAATGTTTCCACTTCGAGGTATATCAGTAAAATATTTTCTTGATATCAAGATTTCCCTAGAATGATTTGAGATGCAGAATATATATTCTTTCATGCGTGGAAATATGCTCTTACATGCGCAAAAAATGGCCATCGCTCTAAATTTCGAATCATTCACGTGAAATTTTCCAATTTGGTGGGTAGGACATATTATTCATGTAATTGTACAAAAAACTCACTTTCGGTTCAACTGGAATTAATCCTAGCTGATTATATTTGAATAGCCTGTATAATTCTTCAAGTTTTGGATTCAGATCTTTTTACATACACTAGCCGCTTTTTCTGATCCATATGTCGAAATAACAATTTCAAAATCGAGCTAAGCTATATAATACCTTGAATACAAAAATAATTATCAGTGTATGCTCTTCTGATAGTTTAATCAAGAATCAGTGATATGGAAAAATCACAGGGTGTTCTTTTTAATCGACAGTTGGGGTTGTTTTCGATCAAACCGAAAAATATTAAATGAATGCTTTTTTCATAAAAATAAGCATTTCCGTAGGTATATCTAGGAAATTTAAAAATTGTAATAATAGGCTCAATGAATGTCAAATGTCGAACATAAATTTCACGAATGGGTCAATTTTTCTATCATGACTTTATTTTTCATATTATAGGTGGATAAAAATGAATTCATCAAGAGAAAAAATTATTGCCGCAATGGCATGGGGCGATTCCAAAAATCCTGCTGCAAAATTTGGCTACTTGAATTCCTCAATGGGAAAAATCATCGTTGAAATGGCAGGCAACGAACTTAAAGAACCTACTTCAAAATCTGACGCCTCAGGAGCTGAGGCAAACTGTTTAACATTTGTCTTTCCTGAATGCAATGCAGTTGAACTGAATGATTATAATAATGGTAGCAGCTTATCGGAGTCACAAATTATCAAAAATCTTGAAACAGTTCTGATATCCGATACCTCATTTCGCTGATTTATATGAACAGAGAAATAATACTGATCTCCCAGAGCAACTCGTTACTGGTGAATATATTGTTCCAAAATCGCTACATCCACTGATTCAATTGGAAAAAGATGCTGTAACAACGAGGTTATTGCGATTTATCAGTAAGAAAAATGTTCGACAGTTTCAAACAGCAATTTCCGTCTTTCATTGAGTCTTACGATCTCTATCGGAAAATATTTCTTTCGTCAAGTTGGGACACGAGGAATGTGAAGACTGCGAATATTTCCTCCTGCATAATGAGGACCATCATCGAATCGACAATTTAGCACCAGACTGTGCGATCTGTCAACAATGGAATGAACACATGAAGAAAGCTGATAAATCTAGAACAAGATACAGAGAATATGCTGGAAGGGAACCAGTTGAGGGAGAAATAGTATTTTCAGTTGATCTAGAAAAATAATTATGCTGCCCAGATGTGACATGTTCAAAAATGTGATATTTTCACAGAGGATTATTCTGAAGTTGGATAATTGTACAGCACAAAATAAAAATTGGGCATTTTTTTCTTTTTTAGTTTTCATTGTTAATTGTGAAGCAGTTACGACTGAACGTATCGAAATAAATTATTTCGAACCTGGGCACACCTACATGTCTGCAGACTCATTCCATCACCAAGTAGAAATGAGTCTAAAAAGACACGGGAAAGTTCGCGATTCCGCAGATTTCAAGAATGCTGTCCAGAATGCTAACTCTTCGCGTGTTGTTGTGCTGGAAATGACTCTGGAAAATTTTTTTGAATGGCAAGACTCATCTTCTATATATAAATAATTGACAAAACTGTTCCACGGCAGTCAAGATCAAAATAAAATAATAAATTTCACATAGGAAAACAGTAATTCAAATATTGAAACTCACTATACGGAAAAGTTAAACATCTCAAGTGGTGTTTGTTGATTCGGATGCTGCAGTGCTTTCACCATTTCAGAAGAGATTGTGCTGTGTATTAGTGAACCTGACATATTCACAAAAACGTCATTTTGAAAAATGTTAGCCCAGGTAAATTAATCAAATTTGAAATTACCAATGAATTAAAAATGCCTAGACGGAAAGGAAAAATTTAAAAGGAGGATAGCTTCGGACTACATTCAAATCAATTATGAGGAAACTCCAGATAAGTTGAAAGAATTAATGGAAATAATCACTAAACTCAAGAACGAGAACATACATTTATGGAAAATTAATGAAGAAAAAGAGTTACTTCTTAATGAAAAAGACAAAAATATTAAATTTTTATCGCAAGAAAATGAAAGAATTCAACAAAATTACAATCTTATTGTATAAACATAGTTGAAAAGGATACCATTATGGATAGTCTACAGAAAATAGAAGAGGAGTTAAGAGAAATGAAAAAGAAAAACACTGAAAAAGTTATTCAAAATGATGTTATGTCATATGCAGAAATCACCAAGAATAACTTGAAAATATTACCACAAAAAATATTGAAACATTCACAATCCGTCCAAAAAACAATTCAACCTACTATCAAAACCCAAAAGATTTGAAAAATAATATTAATATAGGAAAACTGAATATCTCCATTGACTCGGTAAAGTTTGTGAAAAATGGGGGTATAGAAGTAAGCTGTAAAAATAATAGTGACACCGTGAAATTAAAAGAAGAAATTGAAACGAAAATGAACAACCAATATAATATTATTACGCAGAAATTGACAAATCCCAAAATCATAATTACTGGACTTCGATTGGAGAAAGAAATGGATAAAGAAGAATTGGAAAAGATAATTAGAGAACAAAATGATATCAATGAAAAAGATCATCTGAAGATAAATCATATGAAGTTCGTAGAATCAAAGAAGTGCTATACAATTTACGCTGAAGTCAATGGAAACCTATTTCATAAAATTATCAATAACTCTGATCAAAAGTTGTTTTTTGATTGGCAAATATGTAAGGTATTTGATGGAAACAAAGTAACACAATGCTTTAATTGTTTCCAATTCAACCACAGTGCCCATAAATGCCGAAATATTTCTTTGTGCCCCTACTGTGCTGGCAATCACAAATTGGAAAGTTGTCCACAAACGAACACTAGCAACCACCAGTGCGGAAATTGTATATTGTCCAATTCAAAATATAAGACGAAATATGACACCAAACATTCGGCAGATAACCAATTGTGTCCTACCTTTGAATATTACAGAAAAATATTTCAAAGTCGAATAAACTATGGCCTTACAAAGTAACGTGAATGTTCCAGACATCTCTTTTACATTAGATCATAACATCAAACTTCATGAACTACCATCGATTTCTGACTTCAATTATATTGAACAAAAACATTTCAAAATATTATACCTAAATTCAAGGTCAATCAAAAACAAAATGGATGATTTAGAAGTGATGATCAATGAACTGAAATTGAATATAATTATAATAACGGAAACTTGGTTGAGAAAAGATGAAGAAAAATATTACAACTTTGAAGGTTTTTCTTCCATATATTCTAGCAGAGAAAAACGTGGTGGCGGCGTAGGTATTTTCATCAAGGAAAATATTGAATTTGAAATTGAAGAAAAAAAGGGGATGTACTGTCGTTTATTGTGGTAAAAATCAAATTTTTAAATTTGTTGTTATGTGGCTTATATCGTCCTCCTAATTTAAGTAAAAAAATATTTTTTGAATTCATGGATGAAACCCTTGAAAATCTTAACCATCACAACTCTGAGATATTGTTTTTTGGCGATATGAATATCAATATTCTATCTGATAATAAGGAAACCAAAGAATTGATTGATATCTATAATTCCAATCATTTAATATTGGTCAATAAGATAATTCCAACAAGAGAAATAAATAATAGTTCAACTCTAATTGATCATTTTCTAATGAATTCAAAAAGACATATGAATGTCTTTATCACCAATACTTCACTCAGCGACCACAAAATGTATATCACATGTATAAATACAACAAAATATAAATGTAAAAAAGAATCTAAGCCATGGTTTGATGATCACATAGCGAAATTGATGAAAGAACGTGACAAATACTTCTACAAGAAAAAAAAAGACCCACTTTCAGATAACTTTTTAGAAAAATATTCTCATCTCAATAAACTTGTTAAAAAAATCTCTAGAGAAAAGAAATTCAAATAATATCAAGAGCAATTCACCAATTCCACTCCCAAGGTAGTATGGAATGGTATAAATTCCTTGTTGCATAATACATCAAATCACAATAATCATAAATATGTTAAAAGTTTGGAATCAAACGATGTTAAAATTGAAGATCCAATCAAAATATGTGAGGCATTTAATATTCACTTTGTAAATATCGGAAGTAAATTATCATCTGCTATTCCCAAAACGTTTGAACCTGTTAATGATATATCAAGTGTTTCATCCATGTTCCTGAAACCTATGAGTATATCTGAAATCGAAGGAGTCATTGAAAATTTAGATCCAAAAAAAGCTTGTGGTTATGATAAAATTAGTGTAAGAATTGTTAAAGCAGTCAAATTCGAAATATCACCAATTTTATTCTTTATCATCTCAAAATCATTTGAAAAAGGTATAGTACCAAATGCTATGAAAATTGCGAAGGTGTCACCAATTTACAAAAGTGGTAGAATAAATGATTCAAATAATTATAGGCCAATTTCTATTCTTCCAATTTTTTCGAAAATTTTAGAAAGACTGATGCATGTAAGACTTTTTGATTATCTTGAAAATAATAATCTACTATACGAAGGTCAATATGGTTTTCGCAAATCCAGGGACACAGAGGTGGCAACGATGGATGTTATTACCGAAATTCAAATTCAAATTGATAATAATAAAAAATGTAGTATGTTATCCTTGGACTTGTGTAAAGCCTTTGATACTGTTGATCATGAAATTCTACTAAAAAAATTATTTAACATTGGAATCAGAGGAAACCTTCTCAATTGGTTAAAAATTATTTTATAATAAAAACATTATCTATATATAAATAATTATCTTTAAATAAAATTAGAAGGAAGTATGAAATTATTTGCTGATGACACTACAATTATGTACTTTTCGGACGATTATAAAAAAATACAAAACTACATGAATAATGATATAAAAAAAATTTTCATTTGGCTACAGCAACATAAATTGACCATTAATTTCAATAAATCTTCCTTCATGAATATTTCTAAAAGAACAATTGACACTCCCACCAGTTCCATTCATTTCGAAAAAAATATCATAAATTACACTAAATCAACAAAATTTTTAGGACTTCATATCGATGAAAAATTATCATGGAACAAGCATATCGAAAAAATTCGGAAGAAAATATCACCTCTTATAGGCATTCTTTACAGAATAAGAAATTATATACCACTAAAATTTTTAAAAAACATTTATTTTAGTTTAATTTATTCACACTTGCAGTATCTCATTTCTATATGGGGAACTGCAAATAATTCTATTTTAAAACCATTAAAATCATTACAAAATAAATCAATAAAATGTATATATAAATTACCACATCTGGAACCAACAATAAATTTGTATAAACCAAAAAGGCTTTTGAATTTAAATTCTCTTTATAAACTCAAAATATGTTGTTTCATTCATTTTGTCAAAAATAAAATAAAAAAAACATTTAATATAAGTTTTACTGAAATGGACAAAATTCATAATCATGCCACTAGGCAAACAAATTTTTTATCCATTAGTAATGTTAAATCCGAAATTGGAAAGAAATGTATTTACCATAATGGAATAATTATTTATAATTCAATTCCTAACAACATAAAAAAAATTAAAATAATGGCGAAATTCAAAATCGAAATGAAATATACACTTCAATCAACTAGATAAAAATTTATAAATATGTTTTTTTTTTATTTACAAATCAAAATAATTAAAAATGTTTATTTGGTTACACCTTATTATATATACTTTGTTGAACTATTCGTTTTTGACTACTTCCATGTTGTATATGTATTTTTTTGTTATCTTATAACTAGTTTAGTCCCTAATCATAAACATGTAATGTTTCTTGGGACAATAAAGTTATTATTATTATTATAACGGTATCCAGAGGAGATAAGAATTTGAGATATAAGACTGATTTCAATTTACCAGCAATTTCTCTCAATTTCTTGAAGTCTTCTGTAATAAAAAATGGGTTCTCTATGCCAAAACCCCAAAACAAAGTAAATGGTATCAACACTGGAAAACTAGCCTCATAGCAAACATATCAAAAATATTACCAGAAAATCGAATGTCATTTTGGAAAAACCTTCCTGTTCAAGATGATTGAAAGAAGTTTACCGATCTCATTATGTTTCTTTTTTTTCTGAATGTTTTCCGATGTTTGATGATGTTTCATGATGTTTTTTGAGAAATAAATGTTTTATACTAACAAAGTCTATCAGTGATTCTCATCATTGTGCACATAGGTATTTATTTGTTGAGCCTGCAGATTGACATATAACTAAGGCAAAAGAGCTTATCTGCGATTTGAAATGAATTAATCAAAAATATCATTATTTTGAATATATTTTCGAAAAATATACGAAAAATTAGGTTATATATGTTTTTTTTGCACCTCAATTCGAATAATCACTAGTGGCGGCAATGAAATATACGAAATGTTGTTTTGTGGAAATTGTCCTTGATGTGAGATAGGCCCTTTGTGCTTATGACGGCAGAATTGCTGACACATAGATGACGTTCTGACTTGACAGATTAGCTGTCGTGCATTATACTAGCTGGTATCCATGTATTATGTATACTAGCTGGTACCAGCGTATCATTTCATTTGTTTTTTTTATGTTGTACCATCTAGATTATGCCTGTGGCCTGCTCCTCGTTTCGAAGAGCATACACTGATAATTATTTTTGTATTCAAGGTTCTATATAGCTCAGCTCGATCTTGAAGTCTCCTGTAATAAAAAATGGGTTCTCTATGCCAAAACCCCAAAACAAAGTGGATGGTATCAACACTGGAAAACGAACTAGCCTCATAGCAAACATATCAAAAATATTTCCAGAAAATCGAATGTCATTTTGGAAAAACCTTCCTGTTCAAGATGATTGAAAGAAGTTTACCGATCTAATTATGTTTCTTTTTTTTTCTAAATGTTTTCCGATGTTTGATGATGTTTTATGATGTTTTTTTAGAAATAAATGTTTTATACTAACAAAGTCTATCAGTGATTCTTATCATTGTGCACATAGGTATTTATTTGTTGAGCCTGTAGATTGACATATAACTAAGGCAAAAGGGCTTATCTGCCATTCGAAATAAATTAATCAAAAATATCATCATTTTGAATATATTTTCGAAAAATATACGAAAAATTAGGTTATATATTTTTTTTTTGCACCTCAATTCGAATAATCACTAGTTGCGGCAATGAAATATACGAAATGTTGTTTTGTGGAAATTGTCCTTGATGTGAGATAGGCCCTTTGTGCTTATGACGGCAGAATAACTAGCTGGTACCCATGTATTATGTATACTAGTTGGTACCAGCGTATCATTTCATTTGTTTTTTTTTATGTTGTACCATCTAGATTATGCCTGTGGCCTGCTCCTTGTTGTTTCTTCATCCCGTTACTCGACCCCCTTCATTTGAAACGGGGAGCCCCATTTCCAATCGCCATGGAACCCCCGTACAAACTTTGATCCCCCACGTCTTTAGGAGTTCAACTTCCAAAGACACGGAAACCCATTTCCCTTCATTTGTAACGCAGACCTCATATACAAAGTTGTATGTCCTCAATTTACAAACGAACGGTACTCCTATACGAATTATCGATCACCATTTCAAGCCCCTCAGAGTTGAATTCTCAAATACCTTGATATACATGTTTCTTCATCTGAAAATAAGAGCCCAGAAACCAACACCAATGAAGCATCCAGGTCTGCTGCAATGGAGTGCATTGTAAAAACCAAACTGCAATTGTGCTCAAACTAATAATCCAACAGTGCCTGAATTTTCTACACATGAAGTACATATCAATTCTCACTATGTACCCACTATGAGCCTGCTTTGAAACTTCAAAGATGGCGATGTTATGAATTAAAGAAAACGCAGATTCTCTTCGGTTTTTTCACTCACTATTAATCCGATCGAGTCGTACTATGGCTCATTTTCTTTGCATTTTCATTTTCTACAATTTGTTCATCATCTAGATAGCTTCATCAGTTTTCAAGTTACAAGTCAAAAACGAAAGAAAAACTCATAGATAATACTCAGTAATTGTTACATTACTTTCAAATAATATTTTTATTAGCATTGATAGCTCATAGTCATCAATATAATTATCGAGCAAACCTTTCTCTATCAATTATCGTTGTTATTGATTCAATGATATAAATTGCTATAATTCATTGAACACAAAAACTGTATCCAAACAATAATAAGTGTAATTGAAATGGCAATATAAACTGTAAAATTGAAATCACTCAAACAGAAACAATCAAAACAAGTTGAATTTATGATATGCAATCAAATCTGATACTCAATTCCGTATGGAATGTATAGTAGGATAATTATAAATATTCAATAATAAAATCAGGATTACACATAATACAAAAACCTTTTTGGTCTTAATGATAATTGAGCTCCCAAACTAATGTGAGTAACTAATTTTGAATCGACGCCAAACAAACAATTACCGAAGAAGTAATCAAAATGCCGCTGTGCATCGCGCTGCCATCATAGCAATTGAAGTAGGTGAAGCGTAAAATGATAGCAGCGGGATGCATGGCGGCATTTTGATATTTTTTCTCAGAAAAATTCAATGATCTTGATTGTTTGTTTGGCGCCGACTCAAAATTGGTTACTTACATTAGTTTAGGAGCTCAATTATCATTAAGACCAGAAGGTTTTTTTAGTTCTTGCTTTTCAGTTGATTTTTTCGTCGGTTTAATTTTTTATAAAAAAGTTTTTATTTTTGAATTTTTTGTGGCTGAAATATACTAATTATCACCTACTTAATTTTTGATTACTTCGAAAATACTTACTAGCTACCTAGCTTACTTCAACCAGGTTTCAACAGTTAAATAATATGATTATGTACTTCAACTATTCATTGTTATATAATATGAACTATTTTAGGAAGTTATGGTCAGTTGATCCCATCCCTTTATATATAATTTCATCTTCTCACTGAATGTAATTATTGTGACGGATGAAGGAGGATCTGTCGATGTTAACTACATATGTGTGTCACTGTACACAAGTAGAAAACCAATCCAATCCATTCCAAATGAGATGAGATTAGCCATGAGGTATACTTTATCTGATAAAAAAATATCATTCAAATCGGAAACCCCACTACAAAGTTATGCCTGATAGAATCGATTACGGACCAAAATTCAGAGGGTGAGCAATCAATATCCTCCCTTTCACAACCTTAAGGGATGAATATTTCTGTTCAAATTCGAAAAAGAATAATTTCAATGTATACTCCTTCCAATGAAAACAGAATCATCGGAATCGAATCACTCTGTGAAACGTTATGCGTGATCATACTTAAAAAAAATAAAAAAAACATACGCGTCGACTAGAGAACCTCGTCGGTAAAGATACGAAATATTGCTCACTCTGTATAACTTTCTGCTCATTTCCACATTCATATCCCGCACAAATGATGATTGTTTACCGGAAATGTTGCCATTGTTGAATTATAATGCTGAAAGTATCTTTTCTTGAAGTTTTGATTATTTCCCTTGACTAGACATCGTGTGAATAATCGAATCGTATTTTGGATTTTTCAACAATAAATGACATTGAATATCTAGACTCAAAACTCTGCAGTAGGAGTTTGAATATATTGTACATATTAAAATAGTCTGAAGATTGAAATCTAACTGAATATAAAATAGAATTACGTCTATACTGATCTGAATCGAATTGACTAGAATGCACGAAGTATTGAATTGAATACCCAGACGCTTCTCAAAATGGTACCTCTATAGGTCACTCAAATGCCTTACATAGATTTGTACGGCAAACGGCTATAATCATTCTCTCCTACCAGGAATTTCTATTGTTGGTTTTGAAAATGGACTACACAATCATCTCATTGCGATGATTCAGCGACATATCCATATGAGGAGCCCAAAATATCAATGACGGTTTCGAATGTCCCCTGTGAGCCTATTTCACGTGAGGTCACAACTATTGAAATAATTCTTTGTTCGTTTTATCAAAGGAACTTTTCCGTTGGAGTTCATGCTTCACGCATGGGATATACTTTCATATTCCTCAAACATGAAATCTTCATAATAATATTCCTGATGGGAATTATTCAAGGGCTTCATATCATCATTAGATTTTCATAAAATTCCTCTTTACGAGTTATTCATAGGTAACTGTTATTAATCATGGTTTCTGTGTGGGAATTTCTTGTTATTATACTTATTACTTTCTCATTTTGAAAGACTCAGTTATACAGGGTATAACAACGTAACTGTGAGTGATTCAAACCTGTACGCATTTTTATGTACTAGTTCATACGTTAGTTTGCCTGCATACCATTATATAAAATCAAGGTTTATGAAAATAAAATACGTCAATTGATTCAATAATTCCGCTGGAATTCATGAAGTTTTCCATATTGGAATAATCGGGATCATTCATAATTTCGAGATTTGCTTCGCTTTTTCGAACAAGCAATATAGCCTGTGAATCAAAGTGATCTTAACGCTCGTGGTATTCTCATTGAATCCATTCAACCCAAAAGTATTGCCCCTAACACTCTAGAGAAGAATTGAAACAATCATAGTTTGTGTTGGAATCACTCACATTCATTTTCATTGTGGTGACTATTTTTGGAACGGAGTTCCTTTACGGGGCTTGCGGTAGGTGTTCACCGGTAGAAATAGTCACGTAAGGAGAAAGCGTTATGCCCCATCCAAGCGACTCTCTCGCACTGTCTCTTTCTATTACATACGAGTCTGTGTGACATACGATCACGAAGGTGTACGAAACCATCCCAACTGCTGTTCTGCTTGCGAGAAATTTTAAATGATATCTATTCGAATACAAGTCGGATATGATCGTTGAGTGGTGATACGTGGAAGATATTTTTGTTTTTCTTATTCTTCTATATAACGTGTGTTCAGATTATTTTATAATTTTTTGGACATTATTTCCTATGTTTTTTGTATGCCAAATTAATGGTTTGCATTGAATATGTGGCACGTCAATTTGATATAATATAACGAATAGTGTTTTCCGTAATAAAATACATTTTACTGTGGCGGAGGAATTCGTAAAGAGAATATATAGGTATAATGATAATTAAATGTGATGGAATTACATTCGGAGTTGAAGAGAACATGGCCAATTGAGTAACCGAATGAAATGTGTTCGAAATGTTAGTACTCACAGTAAACATAAAATATAAAAAATATAAAAACATCTATGGTCATGTTGAAGATTGGACCCTGGACCTCTGGCTTGGTAGTTCCTCGTTTTACGGCAGCTCCGTTTGGTATCTGAATTTATTCTTGTATTTATAGCATATGAGCGTTGTGGGATTGTATTCACTATTTACTATTTATATAGATTACAGAATGACACTAGTGAAATCATATGCTCAGCGTCAAAAAAAGTATCGAAATATAAAAATAACGCATGAGGAACATCGTTCATGACGGGGATCCCCCGACCGCACACGAGTTTTGTATTCTATGTAAGTGATCTTATAAGTTGTCGTACCTTCGATAAAATCTTTGAAGTATTCTGGTCATCGCCATAGTCAATGTATTCTTCTGTTATTGAAGGTAAGTCTAATAGAGGAAAAGGGGTTTCCGTCATATCAACGGTGTCATGTATTTCAATGATTCCCATGTTTGGTGAAGAACCTACTCGAGCACATTCGGAAAAAGCCCTGAAAAAAAAAACCGTTGATAGAAACGTAGTCTAAGGGAGGAAAGTTATTGGTTTATATTTTGGCTGTAGTGAATAAAAATAGAAAACCTTCCCATTTTTTGTTAGGAACAGTGTTATAATTCCAATATGGAAAGACGTAATAGATGCATTTTCCAACAAACATAGTTTTCCTGTAGGATACATGACATGTGGATATTCAAATACTTGATTATTATTTACGACAAACCTCTACCAATCTATCGGTAAATGTGGAAGTGACCTAGCCAAAACAACTGAATGAACATTCAACAGAAATATATTGTATGATGGAATTCATAGTTCAGATATTAACACCAACATAATTGCAGTGCATACAATTCAGGAGATTCAGCGGTCATTCCAACCAGAATGCTAGCATTCCGTTGGAGCTAAATAATTTCGGCTGATAGCCTATATATTGTTCGCATTCTGCCTTCTCTCTCACATCTGTGGATTCAATAGAAAACATCCATGAAGATAGGATGGATTATGAATTGGGGATCATTTTGAAAGATAATTTGTGTACCGCAGAATGCATTCCACAATAATGTTAATATTGATTATGTTTCTCCCAAAAAACAATAATAGTAAATGCGTTTATACCATTAGGATGATATATATGATATTGGAAACTCCATAGGTCCGATATTATAATGTCAGTTTAAACTCCGAAAACCTTAAACCAGTTCATCTTCAAGTTTGAACCAAAGGTGGTGAAAAAGTCGTTTTATAAAAACACATAAGATTTTTATTTTCCATGTATATAAATGTCATCGTCACTTGGCCTTATGGTGTTTCGTTTCGTTTCGTTTCCTTCAAACCATACCTGAGATAGGGTTTGAGGTTTGAACTCGATGACGTCACTTAAGAGTTTTAACTGACATCATAA
Source organism: Gonioctena quinquepunctata (assembly GCA_018342105.1). Classification (NCBI taxonomy): domain Eukaryota; kingdom Metazoa; phylum Arthropoda; class Insecta; order Coleoptera; family Chrysomelidae; genus Gonioctena; species Gonioctena quinquepunctata. The sequence goes on along the minus strand of JAFIRS010005722.1, from coordinate 1,664 downwards.
TATCGGGCCATAGTGTATAAACAGAATTCATACATGTAGAATATAAACGATTAGCTCTGATGATCAAAATATTCCAAAACACTATAAAACAGTTAGTAATGAAAAAATCTTTTGAATGCTATTCGAATTTTGTTCTTCTTCATAGTGGTGGGGAGAGAATTAAAAAGTTCGATACCTATGTGAAATGGGCTATTCTCGAATAGAGATATTTCACCCTAATAAAGTCTCCCTGCTTTGTAGGATAATAGTGAATTTGTGATTTTTTTTCGAACATTTTCAGATAGTTGCCAATATACATGTGAATACTGGGTAGAGTTAGGATCTTATGATGTTGGAAGGGTGCCCTACATGAGTCTCTCTTTCCAAGACCGAACATGAGTCTTATGATTCTTTTTTGAGATACAAAAATCCTTGCCGCATGAACATTTGATATTCATACGGCAAATTGCAATTGATTATGAATCATATCATATATCATTTTTCAATATTTGATGTTGGTTATATTCTCTTTTATTTTAAAATATTCCAATCACTCAAACATAAGAAATGCAGGTGATTCAACAAATTGCACTGAGCGGAATCGCAGAACGGATCAGACACAGACAGAAATACTGTGATCTGGAATTGCAGTTTACTGAATTATAACAAGGAACGACGTCGGCGCCATCTGAAACTCTATATAACTCTCTTCATCAAGTGGGCTGGCGTCCCCCAGTATGTCCCAATCTATTATAGGTATAAATGAATACACAATAGTTTTTAGACATCTCAACCATGTCTCACATCAATGACAGACGATCAGGCTCAGGGTTGCCAATTTCCAAGATAGCTTGAATTTTCTCCCAATTATACAGGCAGCTACAGTGTAGCCATTGTTCAATATGGCTAACATATTTTCTCTCCCAATTTTTCTGAGGATCTTCCACAATGAACCACTCATGTTCGCATCATGCTCAACCTCAGTCGCGGTCACGAGCATCTCAGACCTAGTGCCAATTTCTCTGAATAAGCAAGGGTATTACTCTCAAGGGTATGCAGATGACTTGGTCATCCTCATCAAGGGAAAGAATACTCGAACAACCTCAGAGCTAATGCAAAATGCACTGAGGACAGTAGAGGAATGGTGTAACAGAGAGAGCCTAAGGGCAAATCCGAACAAAACAACACTAATTCCCTTCACCCGAAGAAGAAACATGGGAGATCTCATACCTCCCAGACTATTCGGTAAAACATTACAAGTAGTAGAGCAGGTGAAATATCTAGGGTTGATTCTTGACAAGAAACTAACCTGGAACCCGCATCTACAACATGTAACCAACAAAAGCAAGATAACCTTCATGATGTGCAGGAGAGCTTTTGGAAAAACCTGGGGGCTTAAACCGAAAGCCATGCACTGGCTTTACACAGCGGTAATAAGACCAAGAATAACTTATGGCTCACTCTTATGGTGACCAAAAACAAATCAAAGACAGGCAAAAACCTACCTTGGGAAAATCCAGAGGCTTGCCTGTCTCTGTATCACGGGTGCAATGAATAGCACTCCAACAGCTGCAATGGAAATCATCCTAAACCTCGAACCCCTTGACTTACATGTCATTGGAGAGGCCAACATGAGTGCATACAGACTGAAACAAACAAAAAACTGGAGAATCCGAACACCTGGA
>JAFIRS010005721.1:0-50685 GCA_018342105.1 Gonioctena quinquepunctata | reverse complement strand
AAGTTAATTCATCTCTAGAGACATCAGTCACTCTCCTATTTTTCTCATTCCTTCGTGAAAATTTTCATGATCCCAAAAAGGCCATTTGAGTAGAAATCCCTTTGAAAAAATCACCAGGTAGACTTCATGAAAAATATGATTTTTGACCATCAGATGTAAACATTGTAGTAAGTTTCGACGATTTCATCTCATTCTCGCGCCAACTGTTCTGAGCGGGATCTTGTTCGTAGAACTATAATCTTTGTTAACGATCAATTCACAATTTTTTGACAGAAAAAGAAAATTTTATAGGTTTGAAGTTTCACATTTTGCGTGACACAAACAACAAACATTCCTTAACCGCGCCATCTACTATTGAAGTTCTAAGCAGAATTTAACGTTTTTCATCTGTTGTCCCCCAAAAATTCTAAACAAAATCGAATCAGTGAATACACCAGGGTTTTTAGACTTCTTAGATGGGACCTACAAATGTATCATCTGTCAAAAAAATTACGAGGGATACTTTCAAAATTCAAATTTGTTGATACCAGCAGACCTAAAGAGTATTATGAACGTTCATTATAATAAAAGTAAAATGAAGTTATGTATAATGGAAAATGAGCGCATTTCCTTCAATAATATATTGAAATGAAAAAATAAAAATAAAGTGACAATATACTCACCGAATATGACAAAAAAAAAATATTGTGACAACTTACATAAATATCGAGAGTAAGTAAGTAAGTAAGTAAGAGTGGAAATATACTTACCGAATATGACGCCAAACACACGATTTTGAGTAATTTTAGTTTCGAATATCACGCACAAGCAGCTTAATGACTGCTTCAGTGTTTTGCACCTCTATTTTTCAATTTTTATTTATATAACTGTGTATCAGTAAAATTTATTTGGACAAAATTAGTAATTAATCTTTTTATTATTATTTTTGTTATTATTAATAGCCCTGGGTTTATTGACACCGGAACAAACGCGATGCCAAGGAAATTCTAGAAACATATTCTGAAACTATCCCACCGTTGTTACGAAAATTTCAATTTTCAAACTAAATTGTTCATTTCGTAGCATATTATAACGGTCATACCAACTGCATGTAGGTCCTCATGACTGAAGTAGTTATGATAATATCCTTATGAAATAAAAACACTTAGTAAGATTTGCGGTATCGTTGTTTGGATACGTATCCCACTCTGAGTTCAGTTGATTTTCTGTAAGTGCTCAAGATAAATAGCAAGAAATCCGACGTTCTCTCACAAAGATAAATACTAATCAAAGTTTCGAAAAATGGTCGAGACGTTCCTTGCGGATTGGTCAGCTCCCATTGATTTACTTAAATGCAGGGAGGAGCAGGAATGGAATCCTGATGACAAGAAATATTTCATAATTATTGGAATCCTACTCCATATGAACAGCGGTGTATAAGATTCCTTTCGGTATTATCTTCATAAAAATGATTCAATGTTGATCTGATCGCTACGCGCGCATACACGGCCGTTGCGGTAACGCAAATTCGTGACCTGAACATATCACTGAATAATTGAAACACAGAGTGATTCACAACGACGATTACGCTTCACCCATCAATTCATCCAGTCCTAAACATATAGTTATCAGTATATAATTGAAACAGTCTAATATAAAATCAACAACACTAGTTTACGAAAATACCGAATTCGTTTTATGTCTACCCCCTCAAAACAAAAATATATGAAACGTACTTTTATCACGTGAAGTTTTTTAAATATACCCACAAAAAGTCTAAAGGCACATAATGGCAACAAAAAGCCATCTATTCGCTTAGGACATGCAGTCAATTCTAAGGAATCGTATGAGACAATGACAACTTTAATTCACCTAATGAAATATGAAAAACACAATTGCGGTGTGCGGAGATCTGAAAGTTGTGGGATAACTTCTTGGTTTGCAAGGCGGTTATACCAAATATTGCTGTTTCTTATGTTAATGGGACAGCAGGGCTAGGAAAGAGCACCATATAAAGGAAGAATGGCATGTACAGAAATGAATTCACGTCAAACAAACAGAATACAAGCCTTTGATTGATCCGAAAACGTGATACTACCACAACTAGGATTGCTGAAAAATTTTGTTGAGGAACTTGAAGGATCTGCTTTTGCCTATTCAAAATCCGTATTTTCTCATCTCTCTGATGCTAAACTGAAAGAAGGAATCTTTGTGGGTCCTCAGATGAGGAAGATATTGAAGGATAAACACTTATCCAGTGTTGAAAAAGATGCTTGGTATTCTATTAGAGCCGATGTTGAAGCTTTCTTGGGAAACATTAAAACAGTCCCTTGTCCAGTTGATAGTGGTCAAATAAGATCAGAGTGATAACATATTTCTGTATTTTTTCACCTTTAAAGAACTAGAAAGAGAACGTAGTAGTCTCTTCATGTCAGATGTAATAACACGAATTGACTTGTTTTTCAGATGGACGAGATGCAGCAGTTCTGTGGGCCCTTCACGGGTTTTTCGTACCAATAAGACCGTATAAACTTCCTGCAATCCAAGAAGTCGTCGAATCAGCTTTCCATTTTCTCCATTGGAGAAGATATCACAAAATGGGAAGAAATCTGCTCTCACTTTGATGGAACCGAATATACATTTTAAATTAAGATAAGATAAGATAAGGCCGTGGATATCTGTTTTGAAATAATATATCTTTATAATTTGAATTTTCCGGAGAAAATTATCATGTTTTGGTCCTTCATAGATTCTTTTTTCTACAAAATAAAAAACAAACAACTCCTACTCAAGAATACACATTTTGTGTGAATATCTGGATAAAACTCAGAGCATTCCGGAATAAAGATGTAGATTTGAAATGAAATGTTTTATAGGATAATTATATTAAAAAAAATTAAACTGATATTTATCACACTTTCCGGTTGAAATCATAAAATGAGAATAAGTCTGCGTCAACTGAAGATGGTTTGATTTTTCTGTGTTTTGTTCATAAAATCATTATATTTCCTGAAAGTTTAGTGAATAATTTTGAAATTAAATTTTTATGTTTTTTCCAGTATCCTGAAGAATAAGTTCTCTTGAAAGCCACCATGGCAACTGGCATGTTACTTCATTATTAAAATGGTGCTCTCCAAATATAATAACATTGTTATTTTTTGCATATCAATGGAAACTAACAAACTTTTAATCTTTTAGCTTCTAGCCTATCTGATTGGGAAATACCTATTAATTTTCTGAGATGAATCCTCAGTTTGTTTTGCATCCTAGTTATGAAACAACCTTTGTTTTGAGGGGCTTAGGATAATGTTATGCAGCCTGTAATTAATGTCCTCGAGCATAATGATAATGCTCTTAAACATTTAATGGATGTTTACTGGTGATCAAAAGATGTATCATCATAATGAGAAATAAAGTTGGTTGGTTAATGCACAAGAAACATTGATGGTAATACACTCTTGTGATTGAAAAATGAACTCTAGGTGATAGAATAATCATTGTAGGCCATGAAAGAATGTCCCCAATCGTTGATATAATTCCATTAAACATCGTACCAATGCCAATTAGGGATCAAACAATAAACTTTCGGTGATAAATACATGTTTTGACATTTAGTATAAGAAATAAAATTATTGGTTAATGTACAAAATACGTTGATGCCAGGATCGACAGTCGATGTTCAGAAGATTGTATCAATGAACGAGGTCCTAAAATCTCCTTATAGTGAACATATAAACACTGAACATTATAGTGATCACATAAGGCATCGGTTGAAAAATAATGTCCAGATAAATTTTCGTAATGCTTGTTTTCATTACAATCAAGTCATTTTTTTGTTCTTTGTATAGTTTTCCGGGTTTCCAGAATTCAGAAACTTGGCAATGGTCTTGGGAACTTTATAGAAGGTATTTATTTCCACAGGATGGACAGTGGACTTTTTCGATAGGTAATTCATGAAAAAACTTATTATGTGGCACATTATTGGGATTTTCTTATAAACTCCAGTACACTCACTTCATCTCACTTCACAGAAAGGATGATCCTCATTTGTTTTGGTCTTGATAGGTGAAACAAACTTACAATTCATATAATTCATCTGATCGACAAGCTCCATACAATCCCACTATAGAAATATAACAATGTGTTTGCTTTTATATATTCAGACCACGTCAAAGCTTGATGCACAGCTTCCGAAGGCTTTTGTATTTCGATTTCAAGGCAATCTTCAATGAAACTCACATTGTTATATTTAAACCTGGATGCGGAAGATTGCAAAAGATTAACAATTTTTGTTATATTATTAGTGAAAACTCTGCTAGCATAAGATGAGGGAATACCAAAGATATCCCGAGTTCTGAAAAAGTGGTGTTCAATCGAGTTTTACTCAAACAAAATAATATATTTTCTTCGGGAATGCCAGAGCGTTTGTGTAAAATATTTACAAGAAAATAGCAATATTTTGGTATACTGATATAAAACCATGGTTCATTTCTCATGAGACTCAGAGTGTCCTCAGAAGATAGCTTGGCATCTTCTTGCCTGAAACCGGTATGCGGATTGTAAGGCGGACCCGACATGAATTAAACATAATCGAGCTTATCAGAAAGAAACATTTGCAATCAATTTTCATTGATATGGAAGTTTGCATAGATTTTAAGGTGAATATCATTCAACGTTCTGCGTGGTATTTGCCAGGAGAGTAGTTGTTTTTCTCTTGTGGTCTACCAATTGTGTTTCAATTTATATTGATTCCTTTGTAAAGGAGACTTTGTGTTCCTTATTTTTATTATATATATATATATATATATATATATACAGGGTGTCCCTGGACTTCTCCTTTCGGGAATGTATAGATGGGATCAAAATATCACCAGTACTTCATCTAACTTTTGTTCCTGAAAGCCTTCGTTACCAAGTTACGGGCGCTCAAAGTTACAAAATGAAAAATGTTTTTCTTTGATAACTTTCAAAGTGAATATTCAAAATCATCTGAATTTTGGTGATTGACTAAACAAAAGAATTTTTTCGATGAGCTTTCATGCAGGAGTCAGTTGTTTTGCTACAAAGTCAGGAACGGACTACCTTCGATGGTCCACTCCCCAAAACTTTGAAATGACTGGGATTTGTCAATATGTTTTAACAAAACAAGGTTACTTGGACAATTTCCTGAATGAAAGTACTCGTGTGGAAAAAACGATCGGAGCAACGATTTTGATAAAAATGCATTTTTGTTCGACGACATCCAACCTGAGATGTCTACCAATATTGACAATACAATGACAACGCACCACTCATTAAAACAAAATCGCATTCCAGTTGTCATCCTTTATCCACACTAATTTTATTTCTTTCCACAAGGTGTTTTTGTCAACATCTGTGGAAGAAATGGATCATAAATTTATTCACCGGATATTTTTCACCATTCATGTGCAGCCGTTTTTGTAGTTTATTCGTTTGCTTTTTATTAGTTATGTCTTCCGATGTGCATTTTTTCAGCTGAATTTATTCACGGGTTGGAGATTTTTTTCCATGAAATTATACTTATCAGTGAAACTCCTCAACATTTAAGCTGTGAATACGAATTTGCAACATCCAAATGTTGAGTTCCATGAGATTCAGATAACACAACACGAAACGTGCTTATTTCACGCTTAAATAGAAAATATGGACTGAATTCGATATTTCATAGTGGAGTAGCTTGTTAGTTCAAAAACACCACGAATCTACATATCTTGATATTTCATTCGAAAAAATATCTACATTGTGAATGAAACTTTTAACTAGGTACTGTACTTTTTGTTCACGACTTTATTTTAGCATATTTTGTATTATCCCTGTTATAAATGTTGTTGAATTAACGTTAGCATTAGTTTTTCTACTGTGAATTTTTTTTATTTCAAATAATGGTGGACGATCGGGTTTGATATCGTCGTTGCTCCGATCGACTTTCCACACGAGTACTTTTATTCAGAAAATTGTCTACGTAACCTTATTTTGTTGAAACCTATTGAAAAATTATCTGTCATTTTTAAGTTTTGGGTGTGGACCATCGGGGGTAGTCCGTTCCTGACTTTGTAGCAAAACAACTGACTTCTGCATGAAAGTTCATCGAAGGAATTCGTTTGTTTAGTCAATCACCAGAATTCAGATGATTTTGAATATTCACTTTGAAAGTTAACAAAGAAAAACATTTTTCATTTTGTAACTTTGAGGGCCCGTAACTTGGTAACGAAGGCTTTTCACTCCATTTTCAACCTCAGACCCCCTACAGCCCCCCAAAGCCCCCAAAGTACACTTTCCGGTGTGTTAATGCATAACAGTTTCAATTCATCTTCAAAGCGTTTCCTGCCCTCCCCTGTTTCCAACCGAATCCCACATTCTACCCGAACCTCACCTCGCCCTCATCCCCACACCCCCACTCAACCCTTCATTAACGCCCCATTACACACTTTCAAGGTTAAAGATTCTTTAATTGTTTCATTTCAATCTTTTGAAGCTTTTATTTTTAATATATATATATATACATATATATATATATTTATATATATATATATATATATATATATGTATATATATATATATATATGTATACATTTTTCGGGTTGTCGATCAGGTTATCGGCGCTCTCTTGCAACTTTTCGTTGGGTTCGCGCAACAGTCGTATTGAGGATAGTTGCCGAATATTCCCTTTCTGTGTTTTCGTTTGTCGAAAGCTACTTGAGTGTCGTGACCTCACATTTCAGGTACACCTCGTACATATATAAAATATGATATTTGTCACAATTGACGAATAGTTCAATAGATCTGTCAAGTACGTTATCAAGAGTTTATTGTCTAATTAACATATATTACTTTGGGGGCTTTGGAGGGCCGTAGGGGGTCTGGGGTTGGAAATGGAGGGTTGCGCCCATCAAGACTTTTGGTCAGCATATCGATTACTATCTTTTTGCAGAGTTATAGCGAATTTAGCCAAGAGCCATTTTCCATAAAGATTTCGCGGGGTCCTTTCCTTATGAAAACTAGAAGCTCCTAGTGAGCCCACGGACTGTGTAAGACTTTCATATAATGTCATTTATTGGTCATTTGATTGACGTCTTCTAATGGTCCTGCATGTCGTCAGAATGTCTTCTTTTATAGGTTAATTTTCAGACGTCAGAGTGACGTCCTTCTGATGACGTCTTGGGGCTGTGACATTTTGACGTCTTTTCAGAATCTCTAAGACGACACTTTTTGACGACAGTTGGTCAATCATTTGACCAAATTAGGTCGTCATTCTGACGTCACCGTGCTACCTGGGATGTGTCCAACACATTCGCTGTCTCTATTCATACTATAAATCAGACATCTTTTTTTCTGAGAAAATACCAAGAAAGTATGATCGGAAACCCGAAAGTATGTTTTCTGCGGAGAACGAGAAGTTAGCCGTTCAGGATGTGCTGGGGAAAAGACTAAGTCTCCGACAAGCAGCCTACTTAAAAAAATCTTCTGTTGGTAATTTCGTCAAGAAGATTTCTGAAGAATGTTTTGAAAATTGCAAGTTCGGACTTCAATACACGACCAGGCAGGTTTTGTCAACTGACATGGAGGAATTATTGGAGAAAAGCCCACAAAAATTGGCTTATGAGTTCGCGGTTGAAATAAATTACCACATCCTCAGACATGGGCGGAACAAGGCATGGCTGGCCATGACTGGTATTCGGGATTCATGAAGGGACATCTCTGATTATCACTCAGAACCCCTGGAACTACGAGCTCGGTTCGTATCTCGAACTTCAACAAAACGAACGTTGGTGATTTCCAAACCAAACTCGAATCATCACCGAGAAAACATGGATTAGAACCGGATGACATATTTAACCTTGATGGAACCGGTATCAATTCGGTTCAAAGAGTGCAAAAAGTCATCAGCTCCAAAGGTCGTCATCAAGTAGGCCAAGTAACGTCGAGAGAACATAGAGAATTGAGTTCGCAAGTCGGCATTATTTGCGATAGTGGGAGAGCAGTAGGTTGGTTGGTTGAAAGCTGACGAGCCAGAGACAGGGTTGGCACTTAGCTTTCCTTGACACTGCGACCAGCTGGGGTCTATTGGATCACTCTGTCGTCAGTGGTTCCTCATTCGAATAGGTTTGCGCCTTTAATTAGGTTCAGTAGCCTGTTGATAAGGTTCTTCGGATTCATGCCTGTTTCCGGGCTGATCTCTCCAAAGGTTCTGTGTCGCCTACTACTTAGGGCGGACAATCGAAGATAATATGAGAGGCTGTTTCCTCCTCTTCATCACATAGCCTACACTCCACGGTTTCCCTGCGTACTCCCATGGTGTTTAGGTGTTTTCTTAGGCCGCAGTGTTCAGTCAACAGACCTATTATTATACGCGCCTTCGTTTTGTTCATGTTCGGAAGGTCAGCCGTCAGGGTCCGGTTTGGAAGCCCTACCATGACTTTGCTGTGTATTTGCCCGACAGTTTGATCCCAATATTGTTGGTGTCTTCTTTTCATCCACTCGTCGATCAGGGTCCTGCATTGGTTTTTGCTAATCCCGTGTACAGGTTCTGGCCCTGTGAATCGCGTTTCAGATGCTTGTCTAGCTAGCTGGTCCGCTTTGACGTTGCCTTCAATGCCTCTATGACCTGGCACCCACATCAGGGTGACCTTGTTGTGTTTTGCCAGCTCGATGAGGTTCTAGAGGCAGTCCCAGACCAGTTTAGACTTTATCTGTATAGAGTTGAGTGCTTTGATAGCACTTTGACAGTCAGATAGAATGTAGATGTGTTTTTTCTAAGATGCCTAAAAACCCTGGTCTATTTACTGATTAGATTTTGTTTAGAATTTTTGGGCGAGAACAAAAGAAAAACGTTAAATTCTGCTTAGAACATCATTAGTAGATGGCGAGGTTAAGGAATGTTGTTATTTGTGTCACGCAAAATGTCAAACTTTAAACCTATGAAATTTTATTTTTCTGTCAACATAACTTCATGCAAAAAATTGTTAATTGATCATTTACAAAGATTATAGTTCTACGAACAAGATCGCGCTCAGAACAGTTGGCGCTGAAATGAGATGAAATCCTCGAAACTTACTACAATGTTTACATATGTCTGTCAAAAATCAGATTTTTCGTGAAGACTACCTGGTGATTTTTTCAAAGTGATTTCTTCTCAAATGGCCTTTTTGGGGATCATGGATACTTTCACGAAGGAATGAGAAAAGGTAGGAGAGTGGTCTGATGTCTCTAGATGTTGAATTAACTTGAAAATTGAGGGGATTGGAAAATGTCCCCGATGACATTGTTCCATGAAACTTTCTGATACAAACTATTACCAAGCCATTCACTGCCCATCTCTGCCGGAATATTACCTCTCTAACAACCTTCTGATATGGAGAAAATCAGAGAGTTCATTGTAGATATCATAAAATCTGTTGATGAAGTTGAGAAGTCGATGAATCATGGTGTGCGACAGTCTAGGCTGCTTCCAGCTATCTTACAATTATTTCTCAGGAGAAGGTGAGCCCTACTAACGAAGGTGAGGGGAGAAAACAATTATCTAAATGTTTCTCTTTTATTTTTCAGTAACACCCCACATGAGATAGTCGGAGAAGGAGGGCGATCTAAACCAAGCAGTTGTTCGGAAGAACAAGTCCCACTCCCAAGATCGATAAGGCTAATGACTATGATTAGGATAATTATCACTTTTTAATAAACACATGAATTTCAGAAGTAAGCGGGGACTTTTCATTCTATGAATTTATCTTGATTTTGGCTAGTGAATTCCGAACCGTCACAGAGGGTTCCATGGCTCTTTGGAGGAAAATATCCAATATATTTAGAATTTTCCAATACTTTAGTCAGAAGATTGTCATCTCATGGGAACATTTTTATACAAAATATATATACTATCAAAAATAAATATAAAAGTAATAATAAAATTATTTGAGTTGCTGGTTACTAGATACATTACAATCACAAAATGAAAAAATTATTACAATGGGCAAAGGTAGTTCAGAGAAGATTCAAATTAACCATTTTACTAGTAGTGGAGTAATATTAGATTTTAGCTTCAGAAAGTAAGGTGACTGATAACTTTTTACTGTACATTAGTGATTATGTTGGGAACAACATATAAAAAGTCACCAACCGTAAAGTGTGTGCTTAATTATTTAACAAATGAGTTGCCAAATTACATTGTATATTGAATATTAAAAAAAATGAATAAATAATGGTGCTACTAGCAAAAATGGAGAATTTTACATCAAAAAGGTAAATGAAATTTTTCTTTAAAATAAAAACTGTAAGCTGCAGAATTTTTTTGCTAACGTAGGAACAAAATGTGAGGCGGGGACTCTGGAGTGCAGCGCTGGAGGAGCACGCAGCCACGAGCGCTTTACACTAAATTTGTAATATCTTTTGATCTAATTGATTAAATTAACGTAACAAAGATTCAACTGAAACAAGAAAAATGTAGCTAACGAGAAGTCATGTTTTTAAAAGTGAAAAAATATGTATGGGAATAGTACGTAAATAAATTACGTCAAAGCAGAATTCTGTCAAAATCTTTTTATTTTTTTATTTTCAAGATAAACATCTGAAATTTCCACAGATTACTCTCAAAATGACAAATAAAAAAAGGACAATTAAAAAAAAAAAAAAATTCGAAAAATACAGAGCTTAAAACATTGAATGATTTAAAAAAATCACAAATTTGAATTTTGAGGCCATGCTTCAAAAACTCTAGTTTGAAATCTGATATTGAAACTTAAATATGGGATATAACAAAGTTTGTTGAGTGGAGGCCACATTTTTCAACCGCATGAAACAAAAATACTTCTCATGAATACTTCGGCTACTTTCGAAAACGGTCCAATAGTCTCAATGGCAGCTGTTGAAAGATTTAAAAAAATTCGCAATATTTCATTTCCATTCCCAATAACGGTAAACTATAAGTTGTTTGATAGAGCTTCATTAGCTCCACAACTTTTACCCGAAATTTTTTTCCTCGGGATGCACACATAAATAAAAAATAGGTAGCTGCAAATTATCATTCATGAAATCTACCTTTACAACTGGCCACGCCATCGTTTTTTCAATGCCATATTCTGGTTCAGAGACCTCAAGAACCCCTATAGCATCAATTTGGGTAAAATTTGAATAACTACATTATTTTTCATAGTTTAAACAATTAATAAACAAGCAGCGCAGGAATATAAGTTTACAGTTTTTTTCTGCAAGCAATTTCGAAGTAATATCAGAAGGTTTTGAGAAAATCCATGGAGTCCTCCAGGATTCCAAAATTATGTTTTACTCCTCTATATGAAGGTAATTTGAGTTCTTGCGATAAGATAGTCGTGTTGTTTGCCGAAATAGTGAACACCTCTTAATTTGTCCAAAAACTGAGAGGTTCGTTCACTCAGATAGGATTTGAACCAATTGAACCTTCGTCCTCTGAAGCTTGTGTAACAGTCAAGAGCTTTAGATGTGTCGCAAAACACTTCCTTCGGACTAGAATATAGATTTTTCAGAAAGCGAAAGAGATTGCATCTCCCGTACTTTTATTTTGTTTGAAAGCTTAATGATTGTATGTAATTTACAGCACTTCAAGGAATCATTATCCGCTCCATCATAAGATTTTTATCATGAGCAAACAGGGACAGAAATACATAAATACCAACTCGGTGGAGCCGTATCAATAGAAAATTAACCATTCAAAATAAATTGGTACGGTTCATAATTAGAATTATTTCGGAACACCTCTCGAAAATTCTATATAAAACTGACATAAGTACATGGAATAGTTAGTTATGAAATATGTCACATCGATCGATTAACCTCAAAATATTTCACAACGAATTGACATAACCTTAAAGGCGACAAAAGCACAATCACAGGACGGATCAGAGACACAAATCACAAAAACACCCTGTGTGGTCTGTAATTGCAGTTTACTGAATTATGACAAGGAACGACGTCGGCGCCATCTGGAACTCTAGATAACTCCCTTTATCAAGTGGGCTGGTGTCCCCCAGTTTGGCCCAATATTTTACTGGTATAAGTGAATACACCATGGTTTTTAAACATCTCAGTTTTTTGCTATAACCACTTTTTAGATTCTCCTGAATGCTTACCATAATAGCATGTGTTTCAGCTTGGAATATCGTGGAGCATTTGCCAAGTGGTATTATATAATCCCTTCTTGGCCTTACTCCATGTATTCCTGCTCCCGTTCCTTAAACTGTCTTTGAACCGTCTGTATACCAGACTATGTCCGCAGTTGATTGTGATTCTATACTCGGGGCCCATCCAGATCCGTCAATTCGTGTTTCGAATGGATTTTCGAATGAGTATAGGGGTTGCATGGAGTCTGAAATCATTTCGAGTTCTCCGAAGTTGATTACATGACTAATTCTGGTATGTCCAGTTGTTCGGATTCTCCAGTTTTTTGTTTGTTTCAGTCTGTATGCACTCATCCTGGCCTCTCCAAGGGGTTTCCTTTTGGGAATTCATTGCACCCGTGATACAGAGACCGGCAAGCCTCTGGATTTTCCCAAGGTTGGTTTTTGCATGTCTTTGATTTGTTTTTGGCCACCATAAGAGTGAGCCATAAGTTACTTTTGGTCTTATTACCGATGTGTAAAGCCAGTGCATGGCTTTCGGTTCGAGCCCCCAGGTTTTTCCAAAAGCTCTCCTGCACATCATGAAGGTTATCTTGATTTTATTGGTTACCTGTTGAAGATGCAGGTTCCAGGTTAGTTTCTTGTCAAGAATCAGCCCTAGATATTTCACCTGCTCTACTACTTGTAATGTTTCACCGAATAGTCTGGGAGGTATGATATCTCCCATGTTTCTTCTCCGGGTGAAGCGAATTATTGTTGTTTTGTTCGGCTTAGGCTCTCTCTGTTACACCATTATATCCTGTATGGATTTTCCTGGGAAAACGATCTGATAAAGCAAGAATTATGTTGGGTGTTCCAGTGGAATGCGGGTCTCTTGGTTTGGTCCATCCATTTGGATGGATGACTTCTGACTAGATAATCGACTATACAAAAGAGAATGGCATCATCCTTCTAACGTTTCCACCAAATACCTGGAACAAGCTGCAACCGCTTGATCGTCATTGGGCCATTTAAACGGTTTCTCAATCAGAGTGCTGATTACCAACCCATGGCAGGTAATTGTAACGCGTCACAGAACGGTCAAGGCTATTCTAGAAAGTTCACCTATCTTCCTGGTATATTCTAGCATGTGTGGAAGATGACTATTCAGTGCGTTCACAAAGTATGGAAACGCTCGATTATCTTACGAGTTAATTAGTTTTGGAGGTGAACCTCAAATGGGTAGATTTTTAATTTTGTTTCCCACTTTCTCAAATAAGAAAATAATTTTTACCCCCCCTTCCTTACAAGATATGACGTCATCGATAATTTTTTTGAATGGAATGGGTATATTTTTATATCAAAAATTAAAAGCCCATATTTTTCTCAGTTCAACCATACCACATACGTCATGTGTAACATTTTGAGTTACAGTATACTGAGTATAAAGGAAACAGGTGATCATATTTCTTAATGTTTATTTCGTTATTTATTTTGTAATTAATACCTGAAAATTACCCGTTAGTTAGTTCGAGTATATTTCCAAACCTCAAGTGGGCTATAAAACATCTGAAAGTACTCAGCAACCATACGATAAGTTCTCTTTCAATAACGATTGGTATAAACCTATGAGCTACCATTGCATATGTCATTATTGAATTGATTTCTTGTGTAGCATATCGATTCATAAGTCTTCAATATCTTTCTGAAAAATATTATCCTAACAAAAATCATTTGAAGTTACGATATAGGTATTGTCAGAGAAACACTACTTTCACTTTCACTTCTTTCACTTTCACTACTTTCACTTTCACTACTTTCACTTTCAACTTTACTTTCACTTTCATTACTTTCACTTTCACTACTTTCACTTTCACTACTTTCACTTTCACTACTTTCACTTTCACTTCTTTCACTTTCACTCCTTTCACTTTCACTACTTTCACTTCACTACTTTCACCTTTCACTACTTCACTTTCACTTACTTTCACTTTCATACTTTCACTTTCATACTTTCACTTTCATACTTTCACTTTCATACTTTCACTTTCACACTTCACTTTCACTACTTTCACTCTTCACTTTCACTTTCACTTCATCCTTTCACTTTCACTACTTTCACTTTCTACTTTCACTTTCACTACTTTCACTTTCATACTTTCACTTTCATACTTTCACTTTCACTACTTTCACTTTCATACTTTCACTTTCACTACTTTCACTTTCACTACTTTCACTTTCATACTTTCACTTTCATACTTTCACTTTCACTACTTTCACTTTCACTTTCACTTTCACTTTCACTTTTTTGGAGATTTCCGAAAAAAGTCGAGAAATAATTTTATTTCCGCAAAAGCTCCCCCAAATTCGTTTTTTCCATAGTGTTTTGTGTGAGTGTCTATAATTTCCCACCGATCGCTCTGTAATTGAATTTTTGAAGCCTGCACAGACGCCCTCCCAACATAACTTTCTTCACTTCGGAGCGGGAAAAAATATATCACGTACTCCGATTACCCGATCGATCTGAAAATTCTTGTCTCTAGACCAACTCAACCATTTTGAATCGATTGGCGTACACAGAATTGCTCTATCACCGTTCTTGAGTTATTTTCTTTAGGACTGCCGAAAAAAGTCAAGAAATAATTTTATTTCCGCAAAAAAATTTGTTTTTTCCATAGTGTTCTTTGTAAGTGTCAAGAATTTTCCACCGATCGCTCTGTAATTGAATTTTTGACGATTTTACAAAGCCTGCAAGGATATATGTCGTACTCCGATTTCCCGATCGATTTGAAAATTTGTCTCTAGACTAACTCATCCAAGTATGCGACATCTCTAATGAAAAAAATATCCTGATCGAGAACCAATAAGCAAATCGACATTGAGCAAAATATTGCATACATTTGATGAAATTGGCAATGTTGAGAATAAGCCTTAGAGTGGTAGACCTACCGTTACCGATGACACTCAATTGAATGTATTACTTGGAATTGAAAAAAAAATCCTAATCGTTCAATTACAATTTTATCTGACAACAATGAGATCTGTCGTGATGGTGTGCAGAAAATTCTACGAAAAGCCAAATCACATCCATATAAAGTGAAACTTATACATGAACTTAATGACGATAGACGCATGAAGTTTTGTAAAAATATGCAAGAAATGTGTAATCAAAATACTAGTTTTGAATTGAATGTCTTATTTTCCGACGAATCAACTTTTCCTTTGAACGGTTCCGTGAAGAGGCATATTTGTCATCCTGGTCGAATAGATTTTTCAGAAAGATATTGAAAACTTATGAATCGATATGCTACACAACAAATCAATTTAATAATGACATATGCCATGGTAGCTGAGAGCTTATTGTCTGGGTGATAAGAGCTTCCAGATGTTTTCATAGCCTACTTGAGGTTTGGAAATATACTACTGGGTAATTTTCAGGTATTAATTGCAAAATAAATGATGAAATAAATATGAGCACCTGTTTCCTTTATACTCAGTATACTGTAACTTATAATGTTACATATGACGTATGTGGTATGGTTGAACTCAGATATAAAAATACACACTTTCAATTAAAAAAATTATAGATGACGTCATATCTTGTAAGATAGTGGGGATAAACATAATTTTTTTGTTGAAAAATTTAGGAAACTCGTAAGATAATCGAGCGTTATGAACGCACTGTATAATACACTTATGATATATCGAAATAAAATTAGTTATAAAAGCAAATACCGTCAGACACTCATTTATTTGATGACTTATTTGGTTGATAGATTTTTCGGTATTTTTGGCCAGTGAACTATGATTGATATTTTTGGTTGTCAGAGTCCATTATTGTGTTATTATTCGATATAAATACAGAATAAATAACAAATCTGACAAAAAAAGTAATTCCTTTCTTTTCAGCGCATTTGAATGAAAACTTGTCTCAGCGAAGATTTCTCACACTAACATTTGCACACCTCTCATTTTACAACTTCTGATAAAACATTTCGCAGAAATGTAAAAAATAATCCTTTGAAACGCTACTCGTTAATTCTGAAATTACCATTAGTGAATCCTCTTTTAAAACCTAATCCACCACCTTTCGGATGTACGCATTACCATTTTATCCATTAAATTGGAAACCGCCCGCCTTTAGGCGAAATGAACGTTTCCTGAAAAATAATTGAATCAAACCGCGTTGGGATTCGCGTACGACATTTCGATACAAATGGACCTGCTGTATGGACCAGAAAGGGGTTCCTTTATTTCTCGATCCGACGATACACATGTGAATTGAAGATGAGCTCGAAATAACTCTTAGTGCTCGAAGGGTTTCATGCTGATTGTGAAAAAATATCGAACATGTGAAAGAAAATTGTTATGGTTCGGGTTTTCGAAGTATATTATTAGGCGTTCGTGATATTTAAGGAGTACGTAGGAAGGAAATTGATGTTCATGAAGTCTTCTAGTTATTGGCCTGTAACTTTGCCTTATGTATCGTAAACAAAATGGCGGTGGGTAGTGACAGTGCTATTATTACTGTGGACATGCAGAACTAACATTGGCATCCTGGAACGGGAACAAATGAAAGTTCTGAGTATGATAACGAACGCTCCGTGGTACGTGCGGAACGTTCGGATACTCGAAGACCTCAATCTGCTCCCCATCAAAGAGCATATTAAAGAACGCAACCGGAAGGTATTCGATTTTGCGAAGCCGCATGAGAACCCTCTTATAAGGAAAGCCACTGATTATGCTATAGATGACCCCACCCGTTATAAACGTCCCAGGCACTCACTTGAGTAATGGGCTACCTACTTCTACTTCTACAGTTCAATGCTTGTAACTCTCTCGTATCAAAACATTCATTTTAAATTCGAACCAAATCTCGGTCACTTCTTTGGAGAAAAACTGCCAAGACCTCAATTTGCCAAATTGACGTCATCCAAAATTCAAACCAATCGTGAATAGGCGTGTGCCCACTTATTCTCGTTGGGAGAGTAAGAGCCTATCAGGCTACACTTGACAATTAACGTGAAAGAAGATCCAATATTACTGTGGAGTGAAGTGAATTGATATACATTCTATCGGTGAATAAACCGCCAGTGACCATGAATGTTTGATTTCTAACAAATTTTATAAAAAATGCATGTAATTATCATGGTGCCAATGTCCATTGGAGCTTTCGCTTATACAAAATGTCTAGAGCTGATAAAAACAAGTTTTTTTACGAGAACAATTGTGAATTGGGCAAGAAATCAATGGACCAAATGGAAAAAATCCAACCTAATAATAGTCATTCCGACAAAATGAAACTATTAGTGCCAAATAATACAAATATTCCTTCAAACTAGCAAAGAAGTCACATCCTAACAATCACAAAAAATAAAATATTTTTTATTCGACTGGAAAGCTCGCTCCGAAAGCGATACTTTGTACTCGCCGTGTGCAAAACACTTTGCGCACGCATCCCTCGTTCACGGTAATTTTTTTTGGTTCTTTCCCAACAACGTTAAAATTTTGCAATGTTTCAAGTTGGCTGAGTTCCATAGCAACCGTCACGGCTCTATTGTTTTGTTGATTGGGTGCTTCAAAAAATTGTTGAAGAAAATGTCGGATTCTGCGAAAATTTTGCAAAGAGCCAAACCTCATAAGTTCCGAACTGCTGCCAACAAAATCAAGAAGCAGGTATGAAGCTGAGTTGGAACGATTTATGGAATGGAGACTGGCCAATAATGTCTCGGAAAATGCAGTGATAGAATATTCTGAAGAATTTTCGACATTGTGAATGACTTATTCTATTCTTGAATCAACGTGAAGTGCAAATCACAACATAGATCTTGGAAGCTATAGAAAGTTGCAAGCGTAAATCAAACGAAAATCCGAAAACTACGTCTCAAAGGAATTCCGAATCCTCACAGAGGCCGATTTTTGCTGGTTTTTGACGACAGCATCAGACGACAAATATTTACTTTTCATGGCGGTGGTGGCAGTTGGACTGTCTGGAGCATGTCGAAGGGAGGAATTATGTTACCTATTGATAGAAGATACGAAAGATTTTGGCAGTGCTAGGCAGATCAATCTGAACAATACAAAAACGAAGATACCGAGGTTCTTTACAGTTTCAGGAAACCTTAACACCGTCCTGAAGAAGTACTGTGCTCTTCGCCCTCCCAATCTGAAGACAGGCAGGTTTTTTTAACTACCATAACGGAAAATGTACAAGCCAAAACATTGGCAACATTGCTAGAGAAATTGCCAAGTTTTTGATATTGGACAATCCAGAATCTTACACGGGACACTATTTTCGGCGTTCATCGGCCACAATGTGAGTGAATTCTGGCTCAGATCTGCTAGCACTCAAACGACATGGAGGGTGGAAATCCAGTACAGTTGCAGAGGGCTATGTTGATGACTCTTTGAGGAATGAAGTGAAAGTTTCAAAAAAGATAGAGACGTTACGGAATCCGTGGTGTCACTCATGAATGGATAGAAAGTTTTTGAGTAAACGTAGTAACCATGTCACTATTGATAATCATCTGTCATCGTGTAGTGAATATTCTGAAGTAGGAGTCCCTCAGGGTTCGGTCCTGGGACCTACCTCATTTTTACTCTATATTAACGATATTGTGAAGATTTGTAACGGTTCAATTATTGTTTACGCTGACGACACATCAGTTATTGTATCAGATAGGGATGAATCATGTATACGTCAGAAATGTAATGAAATTTCCTTTGATATGGACCAGCGGTTCAGAGCTAACTCACTTCATCTGAATACAAATAAAACAAAATGTATTACTTCCATAATAGACAAAAAGAAGTGAGTGACATTGATTTTGGTGACATACAGTCAGTAGATGAGACCGCTCGATTTCTTGGTTTATATATAGACGAACATATATCCTGGGGAGAACACTGTAAAATTTCATTCAATAAATTGAATTCTGTTTCCTACCAATTACGTAATTCGAGAACAGTTCTGTCTAATGATCAGTTGTTGATGCTCTACTACGCTCAAGTAGACTCCAGACTTCCATATGGTATCTGCCTTTGGGGAAGGTCTTCGGGAGCAAATGATGTATTTGTTGCGCAAACGAGAATACTCCGAGTAATGTTCAGCCTACCTCCTCGACAGAGTTGTGTTGATGTATTCAAAATACGCTACCATCACTCTTTATCTCTGAAGTTTGTGTTTATGTATTCAGTCACTATAACAGCTACTCAACCAGATCTAGCATTCATAAACATGACACAAGAATAATCAGCTGAATATACCTTTTTCTAGGGTTCAAATATCCTAATTCACTGGGCCCTTTATCATTCAATAAATTACCAGACCATGTAAGAAATAGTCAAACCTTAACAAGTTTAAAAAAATGTCTCGAACAACTTTCAATTGAAAGATGTTATTATAAAGTCGATCAGGCACTATAATAAGTATTTGTGAATCCACTGTGATTTGTCTGTTATATACATGTTACACAATTAACTAAATGTTATCATATATTATTCAATGTTCATTTTTACTTTAGATCAATGACTACTCAGGCACAATAATAAGTACCTGTGAATCTACTGTGTTTTGTCTGTTATATACATGTTACAATTAACTGAATGTTATTATGTACTGTTTACTTTTACTTTAGATGAACGACTACTCCTATACAATACTTGTATTGTCCTTCCGGAGAATAAAATTATTATTATTATTATTATAAAGTAACTTTTTTATTTCTGAGCTTGGTAGACAATATATACGGTAGTAGAAAAAATGCAATTCGTGTGGCCTTTTTTTGAGTCATGTGTTTGTCAGTATTCACATTCGTAAAAAAGGCCACTTTACACACTTATTGAATAAAGAAATAAACTATTTATTATCTCTTTAGAAACCTTTTTTATTTTCTGAGCTTTTCTAGGATATGCGGAATTTGTATCGGAGGCTGAGACCCCTGTGGACACATTACTGACAGGACGTTTCATCACGCTGGAAGAAGCGAAGAAGTTGAAGAAACACGATGCCGTAGCTCCTCGTTTCTATGGATTAAGAAAAACTCAAGAAACAGGAGAAACAGCTTAGACTTGTCGTCAATCGTATAAGCGCACCAACATATAATCTAGCATGTTTCATACAAATAATTCTTTTCAATTTAACAACAACAGCCCACCGCAGTAATAAACATTTAATGGAATCCAAAGAATTTTTCAAGGATATCGTTTCACCCTATGATAATATTTTGATTTATTTGGTTACTGTTTCTCTTTTTACAAAAATTCCGAAGAATTTGATAAAAGAGATTTTGAAATCAGAATGGAAAATTATTTCTGCTTTCACGGATATTTCTGAGTACATACAATTATTGACTTTATTTTTGACTCAAGTTATTTTATATTGATGGAACATTTTATAAACGATTGGGAGGTATAACCTTGAGAAATCCAGCCGGTTCTGTATTAACGAACATAGTTGTTAATTATTTCAATACAAAAATGACATCTAGCATCCCTGATATAAGTTTTATCAGGTATTATGTAGACTATTTCCCTCATTATTTTGAACTGATGGCTGAAATTCCAAACAGATCAGTTTTATAGTAATACATGTCTTCTCGCTGTTTTGTACTGATAAAATCACAGTATGTCTGAGTTTTTTTTTGCGATAATTGCATTTTTGAAATTCCAGCTGACAAATCGAAAGAAGTATTAAATATTTTCAATATTTTCAACTCAAAAATTCAGTTTACCTTGAAAAAAGGAAAAACAGCAAACTACCGTTTCTGGACATACAGGTCACAAGAGAAGACAATGCTAAATAACTTTTTCCGGCGACCTCGTATTAACGAGTCTGCTTAATCTATGGTAAGTACCAAAAATCTAAGAAGGTCGTAAATCACCAACCACTTGAGTTATCAGCGGTGGATTCTACGCAGAGTTGTATCTGCCCTAGCCATTAAATTTTGTTTTATAGGTAAGTATAAGGATATTGGGTTAAATTATTGAGAAAAATCGTTCGAATATAATTGAGAATTGTTTATTTATATATAATTCATGATAATATATATATATATATATATATATATATATATATATATATATTATATAATAATATATGACATACCTAATTGATGTAAAATGTCAAACTTTATACTTTACAAAAAGTTCAGTTTCTCGATAAAAGGTATTTATAAACAAAATTACTCACGAAGATCAGTTTCACTGTCGTCATCCAAATTGATAATGAACTTTTCTTTGGGAATTTTTTCTATATCCACATATAACTTTTCCACCTTTTTATTATGGGAAACACACTTGGCCTAGCTGCTATCAGGAATGTTTGCAGTTTCTGTTTGAATAAGAGCTACCACAGTTAAACTTAAGGTTGGAGAAGTATTATTTCTTCGAACTGCTGACCTAAGCTGATGCCATATATGTTCAATTGGGTTGAACATACAGTGATAAGGGGGAAGTCTGAGTACCGTATGTCCCAAGCTTCCAGCCAATGAATCACAAAAATATTTCTTTTCCAAAGAATAACTGCGTAAAACTTCTAGTAACTGTTTTTTTGTGTACTTTTCTTCATAGAACATATCATTATTCATCATATATTCTTGTATAATGGCTTTGGTGTCATTTGAACATGGTGCTTTATCTAGTCTTTGAGTGTGGTAGCTAGCATTATCCATGACGATAATACTGTTGGGTGGAATATTTGGTATGAGTTTATTTTGGAACCAGTCTTCAAATAATTCGGCTGTAGTATCATCCTGATAATCGACTAAAGAGTCCTTGATATTTTTGCCGATGAAGACAACGCATTTGGAATGAAACCATTTTCGGTTCCTGCATGAATGATCGTTATGCGTTTTCCTTTATTAGACGGCGCATTAGTTTGGCACAAGTCAGATGAGTCTAGCCAACTTTTGTTCGGAATATCGTGTGTGTATCGAACCAAGTTTCATCCAAATACACTACTGCTCTACCATATTCTCTAGATTCGTTTATTGCCAATTATTATTCAAATCTCCATTCCTTAAGGTGCATAGATTCCATTATGATTTTTCTGCTACTAGTGAGTTTTTTAAATTTAAATCCGTTTTGTGAAAGAGATTTCCTTTGAGTCTCTTCGCAACACTGGATACCAATTTTATTCTTTTCAAGCCGTTGCATTAAAATATCTAATGTAGGCACAATCTGCTCTTTATATCTACATCACAGCCATCTAGTTTCCTTGAACCACCGGAGTCTTTTCATTTCTTTCTTTTTAAAAAAGGGTTACTTACTATTTTAAACACTGTGGAATACCGTGTTTTTGTTGAAGAAGCAATTTTTTGCACAGCTTGATCCTTGGACATTCCACGTTCCAGAAGGGAAGTATAAACATTCAATATAATTTGTTTCTCACGAGGGTATGACATTTGGCGACTACTGGTACTACGACCACCAGTTGAAGTACTAGCTTCAGGATGAGCCCATTTTTCACGACACAAAAATCGAATATACACTTTAAATAGACACAACTGACACAACGGAATACTAGGTAGGTAATGACTAAATGTTGTTTGACTTTCCCCCTTTTATTTCTGAAATTGGAAAGCGGTCAGTTCTCAAAACAGTCTTGTTTTCCGAATCTGGTAGGTAATTTATTTTGTAACCGTAAATAGAACATTATCGCTATAATCTCGTTAATAGCTCATTAGTTCTGGAAGTCTGCTGGCCAGGTAAGTAAATTTTATTATTTACATACATTCAAACATATCCTTACGAAGGGTTCTGAATCAACCTTACGATATTTTTCATGATCAAATGAATTTGAATACAAAACTGTCAACAAAAGCCAAAAATTATGGAGAGCCCACTATGATTAAAATGCCAAACTATTTCATGAGATATTTTAATCCGGACCTGGGAATCTTTGGAGGGACACACACTTTTATTGCTTATCTATATTTTGAACAATAGGTCATAATGGGGGGTCATAATGAGGATCGTCGGCTGATATTCTGATATATGCAACTAAACATACACCGAAATCGACCATTAAAAACCTGTAAATGGTCGATTTGGTCCAGTTCACTCCTAGTTGAAGGAAATGGATACGAAAAATTTTACGTTGACCCCAGGAACGAGGTCGACGGAAAAAAATTGTAATCAACTCGTATATTAAAATGGCGATTAATGAACTCGAACATCAACGCGCTCGCTTCGCTCTTGCCTGAAAATATCTGGATCATTAATCGCCACCATTAATACACTAGTTGATCAAATTACTATTTCCGGCGACCTCGTATTAAAAAGTCTGTTCAATCTACACGGAATAGATCGTTAATGACCCATATTAAGGTTCAATTTCTGTATCAATTTATAATTATGATATATGCAACCAAAGATACACCGAAATCGACCATTAATAATCTATAAATGGTCGATTTCTCTATTGATGTGTCATTGTGGTATAGGCAACTGAACATACACGAATTCACATACTATTCAAATGTCAAATCATATTACTTTTGCGCTATCAAAGTTAAGCATTTCAAAATACAAACATTGCAAGTTTTCTCCTAGTTGAAGCGAATAGATATCGAAAATTTCACGTTGACCCCAAGAACGAGGTCGATGGAATTTTTTTGTAATCAACTCGTATATTAAAATGGTGATTAATGATCTCGAACATTAATAATAATTAATACAATAGTTGATTAAATAACTATTACCACCTTTCACAGTAGCCACCCATTGTTTTGGGTAGATTTCAATAGAAATACTACCTATTGGTCCCGTTATCACAACAAGACTTTCAAATTTTTTTCATATATGTTCACCGATCATGTTCCCTAAGACCCATGAATAATATATATATATATATATATATATATATATGTATATATATATATAAATTGGAATGGAATATCCTTTTTTTATTTGAGCCAGATTATAAAAATATTGAAAGGTTCGAATAGAGTTGAATCTTTCCCGATTTTTTTGTAATTTGAGGTTTATAGAAAAATTGAAATGCTGTTTATATTTTCCCGTGAATAATTGTCCATTTTTTTCTGACACCTGATTCAGAATCAATAATGAAATTCGAAAAACTAATTTTCCGACTGGTGGCGCCATCGATTTTTTTTTATATGTAACATGTTTACATGCCAAACAAATGAGTTTGATGGATGGCTTCTGGTCGAGATTTGTCTTTTAAAAACATGAATGAAAATTTCCTAAATGCAAAACGGCAAAAAATCCCTGCAAAAAGTTGGGAACAAGAACCATATCACAAACTACTCGCTAAATCTGCCTATTGAAGGATATATTATTGATGTAGTACGATCAAGTTTAGGAAATTTCACCGAGCGGACGTGCATCAAAAGTTTCCTGTGGAAATTAAATGGCTATCGGAAATTGAAACTTCCCAAGCTGATTTCTGGAATAATAGAGAAAATAATGAACCGCCTGGCTCAGAGGAACTTTATTGATGTGGAAAGAAAATCGACGGGCGGAAACCACTACATTGTGAAATGACGCAGTAACTTGAAATTGAGTGTGATGCACAAATACAAGAATTTGAGATGGATTATCCTGGAATATTACTAGATTCCATATATTCATCGACTACAATGTGTATATTGATTGCTTCTCCGAGAATATCACCAGTTGCACTCTATGAAATGCGAATATGTTTGTATTAAATCGTCAATTACGAAAAAGGATATATTAATATCATATAAACAGGTATCAACATCAGATAGTTATCATCAATATCGACTAATACAGGGTGTTTCAAAATTCAGTATCGAGATTTCATAGGCGTATTTTTCAGGTCAAAATAAGAGTTCTTTTTTCCATAAACATGTGTCCTCAAACGCTTCGTTACCAATCTACAAAGTGTTAAAATTTCAAGATTTTTTTATTTTTTTCTTCATAGCTCTTTCAGTTTTTGCGACATCAAGTTCAAATTTAAAACATTGGTTACGTTTTAGGGTTCACATCATCCAGGATGCCGGGTGATTGTGAGAATCAACAGGAAGATATTTTTTGGCTCCATAAACTTTTTTGTAGTGTGCCGCTGATGGATTCCTACATATGAAATGAATCCTTTGTTTTGTTTGTAATGTTTTTTGTTTTTTGTGATTTTTACGCATCTGCGACCGTTATCGAGGAAAAAAAAGAGATCATTTTTTGTAATTCGCTAGAGTTAATTAGATTTTTCAACGAAACAATGAAAAAGAGAGTTAGTGGGCTTTAACTGCTATTTTCATTTTGACGTTTAGGTTTGTTTTGAAGCATGTGTCATCATTTGAAAGTTGGTGGATGTCTCATCGTGTATTTGTTTAACATTAAAATGGAAAATGAACCATATTCATTCGAACATCTTTCTGACATCCATTTTGTTTATGGTCTGGCTGATGGTAACGGATTCGGGGTCAGAGGTTGTACGCGATAGGATTTACAAATCGCCGGCTTCCCAACTATAGAACTTTTATAAATTCCCATCAGCACCTTCGGGAATACGGCAGATTTCAGACTCCAAGGCACGATGCTCGCAGACCGCGACAAGCACGCAACCCAGTAAGAGATGACGATATTTTGAATGTTATCGACGAAAATCAAGGTTTGAGTACCCGGCAAATAGCACGGGTTTCCCATTCAACTGTCTGGAGGGTTTTGCACGAAAACATGCTATACCCATATCATATCCAGCGCGTCCAAGGTTTGCTTCGGTGAAATTTTCCACGGCGCTTGCAGTTCTCCCGTTGAATACTGCGCAACTGTACTAGGGATCCTGCATTTTTATCTCCTATCCTTTTTACTTCACACGCGACGGAGTAGTGAATAACCTCAACGTTCTTATGTGGGCACTAGAAAATCCACACATGATCAGACAATCTCGACACCAGGAACAGTTCAGCGTAAACATATAGTAGAAGATACTTTAATTGGTCCTTTTATTTTACCGCGAAATTTAAATGGTGCCACATACTTGAACTTCCTACAGAACAAATTGCCTGCATTAGTGGAGGTCGTGCCTCTACAGGTTCGTCAACAAATGTGGTTTATGCACGATGGGACCCCCCCTTATTTCCGAGTCATCGTCCACGATTATTTAGATATAGTGTTTTCCAATCGGTGGATTGGCAGAGCAAGTCCAATTGCTTGGCCCCCACGGTCACCAGATTGCAGCCCGCTGGACTTCTTTTTATGGGAACATTTAAAAGGCCTAGTTTATGGTGCAGAACGAGTCCCTTCCATCGAAGTTCTTACTGAACGAATTATGTATGCCTTCCGAATTTTGGCACGGAAGTCTATGAGAAGAAGAGTGGAAAGTTGTGTCGCAAAAGGAGGAAGGCATTTCCAGCAACATTTAAAAAAGTCCAGGTTCGTTAGGTTTCTTATTTTTTAGCTAATGTTCAAGGAAACTTGTGGTTTAGATCACAAACCAAATATGTACCGTTCTTTGTTTTCATTGTGATAATACGTTCCCCCTTTTGTTGAAAATTTTAATTAAATGTAGCGAATTACAAAAAATGATTTTATTCTTTTCCTCGATAAAGGTCGCAGATGCGTAAGAACTACGAGAGACAAAAAAATTCATAAACAAAACAAAGAATTCATTGCATATGTTGGAATTTACCAGCGGCGCACTACAAAAAAGTTTAGGGAGCGGAAAAGGGCTTGACTCCTGAAAAAATATCTCCCTGTAGATTCTTACAATCACTCGGCATACTGGATGATGTAAACCCTGAAACATAACCTATCTTTCCTATTCGATCTTAATATCGCAAAAACTGAAAGAGCTATGAAGAAAACTTCAACGCTCTGTAGATCGGCAACGAAGCGTTTGCGGACACATTTTTATGGAAAAAAGTCTTATTTTGACCTGAAAAATACTCCCTTGAAATCTTGATACTGAATTCTGGAACACCCTGTATGAGAAAATGCCTTCGATGATAAGGAACATTCCTACAATAGCTCCTCATCTACCCTATCATCAACAGCACCATGACCAACACGAATATAGAATAAGGTAGTTGTCAAAGTTTCGTAAAATGGAAAAAATAACACTTTAGTTGTACATAGTTCACTGGTACTAACTTCATCGATATCCTGGAATCTTCCAATAATATTTTTCACTAATCTTTTCTAACAGTAGGATCACTTTGTTGATAAAACTGATTTCAGTACTTCTTCTTC
The DNA here is from genome assembly GCA_018342105.1 of Gonioctena quinquepunctata. Classification (NCBI taxonomy): domain Eukaryota; kingdom Metazoa; phylum Arthropoda; class Insecta; order Coleoptera; family Chrysomelidae; genus Gonioctena; species Gonioctena quinquepunctata. The sequence continues at coordinate 23,446 of JAFIRS010005721.1, read as the reverse complement.
TCAGCACAAGATGTGCTGGTTCTGGAGAAACCCATGTACGTAGGCCCCTCTACATGATATGAGATTCAGTTGGGCATGCCGATTTCTCTGACGGAATTCAGGCACCAGGCATCATCTGCAACAAGTGCCTGTTAAGGTGATTGTATCCTATTAGGAGCCCTATCTCAGTCCTGATATTCCGTCACCTTCATAATAAGCTTTGATTGTCTCATGTATGGCGGCTCTTGCCGAGTTTCAATATGCTGTCTGTCTTGCATAATTTCCAAATGGGATGAAATTCTGCATAACGGCTCACAAGAATAAAACTGGCAACGATTGAATCATATGAAGGTCCAATTTTCACAGAAGTACTGTTTTGAAAATTCTGCTGAAGTTCAACTATACCCAAGAATATCGAAATGGAATAATATTAGTCTTTTCTAAATCGAATACGAGGGTAGTGTCGTCGGCAAAAAATATATTTGTCGCCACAGAATATTTTAAACTCAGTTTTTATTGAAATTATTACTTCAAAAATATAAATTATTATCTATCTTTTGTTTTTTAGAAAAAATCTCTTGGCAATTTGAATATATAACGATTCTTATAGTGTAATCTAATCCTCATCGGGGCCTTCCGTCTTCAGAAGACACAGGTTTGAAACAGGTGGTCTACATATATGGTCGAACCACAAATCTAAGAAGGTCGTGAATCAATACTAGCCGACGACCCTCATTATTACCTATTGTTCGAAATATAGATAAGCAATAAAAGTGTGTGTCCTTTAAAAGATTCTCAGGTCCGGATTAAAATATATCATGAACTAGTTTGGCATTTTAATAATAGTGGGCTCTCCATTATTTTTGGCTTTTGTTGACAGTTTTGTATTTACATTTATTTGATAATAAAAAATCTCGTAGGGTTGATTTAGAACCCTTGGTAACGATATGTTTAAATGTGTGTGAATGATAAAATTTACCTGGCCACCAGACTTTCAGTACTAATGGGCTATTGAGGAGATTGTAGCGATGATGATCTATTTACGGTTACAAAATAAATTACCTTCCAGATTTGGAAAACAAGACTGTTTGAGAACTGACCGCTTCCCAATTCCAGAAATAAAAGGGGGAATGTTAAACAACATTAAGTCTTTACCTACCTAATATTCCGTTGTGTCAGTTGTGTCTATTTTGAAGTGTCTATTCGATTTTTGTGTCCTGAAAAATGTGGCGTCTATGGGCTCATCCTGAAGCTAGTACTTCGACTGGTGGTCATAGTACCACTTGTCGACAAATGTTACACCCTCATGGGAAACAAATTATATTAAATGTTTATACTTGAAACGTGGAATGTCCAAGGATCAAGCTGTGCAAAAAAGTGCTTCTTCAACAAAAACACCGTATTCCACAATGTTTAAAATAGTGAGTAACCCTATTTTGAAAAGAAAGAAACGAAAAGACTCTGGCGGTTCAAAGAAACTAGATGGCTGTGATGTAGATATAATTCGAAGAATAATATATGCCTTGTATGAAGAGCAAATTGTGCCTACATTGGATATTTTCATGCAACGGCTTGAAAAGAATGAAACTGGTATCCAGTGTTGCGAAGAGACTTCAAGGAAGTCTCTTTCACAAAACGAATTTAAATTTAAAAAACTCACTAGTAGCAGAAAAATCTTAATGGAATCTGTGCGCCTTAAGAAAGGGATATTTGAATATTTATTGGCAATAAACGAATTCAGATAATATGGTAGAACAGTAGTGTATTTGGATGAAACTTGGTTCGATACACACGATATTCCGAACAAAAGGTGGGTAGACCCATCTGACTTGTGCCAAACTAATGAGCCGTCTAATAAAGGAAAACGCATTACGATAATTCACGCAGGAACCGAAAATGGTTTTATACCAAATGCGTTATCTCTATCGGCAAAGGATATTAAGGACTCTTTAGTCGATTATCATGATGGTACTACAGCCGAAATATTTGAAGGCTGGTTCCAAAATAAACTCATACCAAATATTCCACCCAACAGTATTATCGTCATGAATAATGCTACCACAGTCGAAGACTAGATAAAGCACCATGTTCAAATGACACCAAAGCCACATTACAAGAATATATGTTAAATAATGATATGTAATATGAGAAAAAGTACTAAAAAAAACAGTTACTAGAAGTTTTACGCAGTTATTCGATAAAAAAGAAATATTTTTGTGATTCATTGGCTGAAAGTTTGGGACATACGGTGCTCAGACTCAAGTCAGCAGTTCGAAGAAATAATACTTCTCCAACCTTAAGTTCAACTGTGGTAGCTTTTATTCAAACAGAAACTGCAAACATTTCTGATAGCAGCTGGGCCAAGTGTGTTTTCCATATTAAAGAGGTGGAAAAGTCATATATGGATATAGAAAAAATTCCCAAACAAAAGTTTATTATCAATTTGGATGACGACAGGGAAAGTGAAACTGATCTTCGTGAGTCATTTTGTTTATAAATACCTTTTATCGGGAAACTAAACTCTTTATAAAGTATGAAGTTTGACATTTCACATCAAGTAGGTATATCATATATTATTATATAATATAATATAATTACATATATACAGTGTGACCCATTTTTAATGGAAACACCCCCCTAAAATTTGAAGTTGTAAACAGATTTTGATAATTTGAAATGTTTATTCCAATTTTCAGGGCATACTACGATATTTTTTCTTAGTCGAAAATCAAGATTTTTTATTAGCGATTTCGTTATTGGAAAAATCACTACGCCACTGGATTCAGAGTGCCTTTTTACAGGTGTGACCAAAATTTCATGGAAAAATATTCATTAATAACAACGTTATGACAACTCAAAAATTCGAAAACTCACACAGCTACCAGTCACAAAAAACACCCTATATCAACAGATATAGCCATGATAATATTTTTTTATGTATTCAATAATGAAGTGCCGCCGGATGAAAAAAAAAACAAATAGCGTAATTTTTTTTAATGAAAATAACGGAATTAGATTCACACAATTCAACTAATAATGAAGGAAATTTTTTTAATTAACGTAACTATGAAAACTAATTATTGAAATGTTTCGATTCAGTGCAACAATTAATTCAAACTCATATTCTAGTAGCCTCTACTAATCCACCACGTATTTCGATACATTTGTCGTAGCGCTTACGAATGTTTCTGATTACGTTCCTTAGTTCTTGTGGGGTAATATCTGCACATACCTGTCGAATTCTTGCACAAAGTTCATTTCTATCTCTTGAGCGGTTTTGTAAACCTTTTGTGTGAGAAGTCCCCAGAGAAAAAAGTCCAAAACTGTGAGGTCTGGAGATCTGGGTGGCCACTCTATAAACGGACTACCACGGCCTATCCATCGGTTTGGAAAATGTTCGTTAAGCCATTGCCTCACAGCTCTGGCATAATGAACTGAACACCCATCTAACTGGACAATTGAATTTGATCGTTCATTGGTTGGCAGCTCGTGAAAAGCATCCCAAAACTCTGTGTTTAAAAATTCTAGAAACCTCTGCGCATTTATGTTTTCCTCAAAAAAGAAAAGGACCAATAATTCGTTCGTTCAATATCCCACACCAGACGTTGATTTTTTGGGAATACTGGCTTTTACAGTTTATTACCCAGTTAGGATTATTCGCTGCCCAATAGCGACAATTCTGTGATGACACTACTCCATTTGTAGTGAAAGTGGCTTCGTCGGTATATAAAATATTTTGTAGGAAATTTATATTGTTTAAATATTCCCCTTGGGCCCATAAACAATATTCCAGACGTCTTGCTTCGTCGCCTTCTTGCAGTGTATGTAAAAATTTTGGCTTGAAAGGTTTAATATTCTTCGCGCCTTGAGACATCTCCGAATAGTTTCTCGTGGAATATTCAAATCTAAGGTGGCATTCCTTATACTGGCATTAGGATTATTTCCGAAATAATCTAAAATGATTTGATCATTCCTGTCATTCCTGTTTCGTCTTTGTACAGGATTACTTTTTAACATCATTTTTGATACTGCACCAGTTTCATTGAATATTTTATTTATTTTATTTACCGTACCGCAGCTAATACGAGGACGATCTGGATGTCTCTCATTAAATACTCTACAAACCTCTCTAGCACTTCTAACGTCATCTCCCGAAAGGCGTACAATTTCAATTTTCTCTCTTACGCTCAATCTTGCAGTCATGACACAAAATAATTCGAAGAATTGTAAGGTGAATATTGTTGACAATAGTACATTTAAATCTTTCGCAAGTGTCAAACTGTAATATCATTTCCATGGCAACTAAGATTTAAATTGAAAAATCAATTAGGTCTTAGTTTTAGTTAATTTGCGTGAAAATTTGAATGTAATTCCGTTATTTTCATTAAAAAAATTTACGCTATTTGTTTTTTTTTCATCTGGCGGCACTTTATTGTTGAAAAAAATATTCTCATGGCTATATCTGTTGATATAGGGTGTTTTTTGTGACTGTTAGCTGTGTGAGTTTTCGAATTTTTGAGTTGTCATAACTTTGTTATTAATGAATATTTTTCCATGACATTTTGGTCACATCTGTTTAGAGGCACTCTGAATCCAGTGGCGTAGTGATTCTTTCAATAAAAAAATCGCTAATAAAAAATCTCGATTTTCGACTAAGAAAAAATATCGTAGTATGCCCTGAAAATTGGAATAAACATTTCAAATTTTAAATTTTAATTTAAATTTAAAAAAAAATTATTAAAATTTTTAAATTCAAATTTTAAAATGGGTCACACTGTATTTATATATATTTATATATATATATATATATATATATATATATATATATATATATATTATCATATATTATATATAAATAAACAATTCTCAATTATATTCAAGCTATTTTGCTTAATCATTATCTTAACCCAATATCACTATACCTACCTATAAAATAAAATTTAATGGCTAGGGCAGGTATAACTCTGCGTAGAATCCACCACCTGCTGATAATTCAAGTGGTTGGTGATGTACTAACCTCATCCTACTTTCCACGCAAAAAACTCAGTCTCACAATCACAAACTGATCCAGTACCGGTGCAACTGGTAACTTCTGCAGTGGCAAAGCCGAAATTAATTGACGAAAAGGGTACCCGAACCACAGACATTGGCGTAGCAAATATGGAAAAGTTTCCAATGATCCAAACAAAATCGCTCATAGACGACTTGAAACAAAAAATTTGTGAACTGGAAAAGGATAAAATCAATCTATAAAAAGCTGTAGTGGAATTCGACATACTGTTGAAACAATTGAAGCAAGAAAAAGCTGAATTGGCCATTACAGTAAAAAATATAAAAATTTCTATAGAAACACTTTCTGTAGAAAATGAAAATAATAACTTGGAACTGAAAATAAAAATAAGGAAACGTAGGTTTGAGAAAAGAGACACTGGTGACAAGAAGGAAAACTACAAACTAAAAAATGATCAAGAAAATCAGTTGAATCACCAAGTTCAGGAATCCAAACAAAATGAAGCAGGGAAAGTGAAGCTACCTATACCAGACGAGAAAAATGATGGAGATATGGAGTCACACCAAAACTCTATCATTCTGCAAAACTCGGACTCTGAAAAAGAATCGAAGAATAACATCTTGATATTGGGCGATCAATATGCTGAAGGTTTTTCTAAAGTTTTGAACAGAATAATCAATGGTGCATCTAAATATGACATTCAGGAAAATATTACCACTACTATAGAAATCTTTGACCTGATAACAAACAATTTTCAAAAAACCGTAAACTATGGGGAAGATGGTTATATCATAATTATGTTCTAAACTCAAACTATTAGTAATACCAAAATAATGGAATATTTACTATTTTTAGGAAGAACTACAAATGTTATTATAATATCCAGTCTTGATACAACTTCAGATTATATGATACATACTAGTATAACTAAAGCGATAAAACGTTCCAAGGTAGCAAACAGAAATTCTTCTATGAAATATCTCCTAGACAGAAATTAACACAATAACAAATTCAAAATCTGTGAAGGCATCAGAAACATTGCCTCTATCCATTCAAATCTCCTGTGGTATAAAAACAATAAAGACGGTCGAGCATTACGAAACATTAGATAACTCGATATCGTTGCAGTTTTTTTGAGACTGATTCAAAAACTCACAGAGATATTATAAAAGACAGTGAAATAGAAAATAAATCAGTCACCAGAACATACAAAGTATAAAAAATAAAATTTTAGATTTAGAACTTTATATTAATACCATGCATATAAAACCACAAGTACTATACTTCTCTGAACACTGGATGAAGCCAGTTGAAGAAGAATGAACTAAACTGACGGGATACAAATTATTGTCTTCATTTTCAAGGAAGGATATGTTTCATGGGGGTACTTGTATTCACACAAGAGAAGACAATTTTGAAAGTCTAAATGTTTCCAGGGAAAATTGTATAGAAGGACTTATTGAATACTCTTGTGTGCAATGTAGAAAGATGGAATTGGTAATTTTATGTTTTTACCGTTGAAATTTGGGTAGAATAGATGTTTCATGGAAAGTTTTGAAAAGATTCTTCATAAAAAAGTTCTATGTGGAGATTTCAACATGAACCTCTTTCAAAAAAAACAACACATCGATTGAGTTTTTAGAGTTACTTCTTTCCTATCATTTTCACCAAACAATTTTTGAGGCAACAAGGGTGACAAAAAGACGGCAACCCTTATTGCTAACTGTTTTATAAAAAAGGGAAACATTCTCAATTGAATATCGATAGAAATATTTTTCTGTGAATTAAAAACCACCGATTAAAATGTAGTAATTTTTTGTGAATGTCTAACAGAAAACAAATACTTCCCCGGCAGAAGCCACGCTGGACATTGAACTACATCTGATAGATATTTTGTAAACTTCGAAAATGAAGTGTAAGTTACAGTCTTGTCTGGCCACCATGATCGAATAGTAAACCTGGAAAACAAGGTTACCTTTAAAAAAATTACTGATCAAACAAAGTGGATATATTCTGAAACAAAATTAAAACATTTCGGCAAGAGCTGCAGTCTGAAGACTGGAATGTAGTTCTTGAAAATTCAGATGTTAATGGGGCATACTCCTTGTTTCTAAATATCATTAATGGACAGAATCATGCCAAAAAAGAAATATTCTCCTTATAAATATAGTTCAAAGTCATGGATAACTGTTGGTATCAAAGTTTCATTCAAAAATTAACGAATATTATTTGGAAAACTTAGTAGAGAACTAGTAACCAAGGGTTACCATAGAAAATACAGCACTATTCTAAAAAAGGACATCAAAGAAGCGAAAGTGATGAATAATTTGAAACAATTACAGAGAGCAGAAAATATGGGAAAGGCCACCTGGGGTTTGATAAATAATATAAAAAAATAAAAAAATATTTTCAATCACTTTGAGTGCGATAAAAAAAGTAACCTGGATCAAGCCTTCACATATTTTTTTAATGTTCAAAGGTAAAAACCAAATCCAATACCAGTTATTGTAAAATATCAAACTACATTCCACATAGTATATTTCTAGATGAAGTTACTCCTTTAAAAATAATTGAATGTATAAAAAGCTTGAAAAACAAAACATCGGTTGGCTTTTATGGAATTCCTATTGCACTCCTGAAGAATGTAGCAGATCTGATAGGCATTCCTTTGGCAAATATTATAAATCTCTGTTTCGAAACGGGGATTTTCCCGGAAAAATCAGAGATAGCTCACATAAAACCTATATTCAAAAAAGAAAAAAAAGATGACCTCAGAAACTTCAGACCTATATCTTTGCTTCCTAATCTGAGCCAAATTCCAGGAAAACTTATTCATGAAAGACTCATGCACTTTTTAGAAAAAAATTCAATAAGAAAGCGAGGAACAACAGCATTGACAATTTATCAAGCCTTGGTACAAATTCTTGACGCGAAAAATGATGGCAAATGCACATTAGCAGTGTGCTCAGATCGTTCAAAAGCATTCGATAGTGTGAAACACGAAATATTACTGGACAAAATGGAAAAATATGGAATTTGGGAAGTGGCACATAGACTGCTTGAATCTTATTTATATAATAGATAACAATTTGTAGTAGAAAAGGATGAAACTGGAAAGCTCATCAAATCAGAGAAGGCTGTGATAAAGAGAGGGGTGCCAAAGGGTTCAATTTTAGGTGCACTCCTGTACATTTGATATACGAATGAACTTCCAGAAATAGTTAAACAAGCTGTTATATTGTTCGACGATGATACGTCTCTGATTATCAATGAAGATAACTTTTTGTCAGCTACTGCTACGGTCAATGAAGACTTGCAAACGTTGAATGACTGGTTCTCAGAAAATAATCTCTTGTTGAATGTAGATAAAACACAAATCATGCATTTTGATAGACAAAACAACAAACAAAACATAGTGGTTGACAAGGCAGTAGTTGAGGCATCCAATAGTATATCTTTTTCAGATAATAGATCATCGTTTAGATTGGATTGTATTGGAATCATCATATAGATCAGTTGACTCGAGACAAAATATACATTTGCTTTATATATACTCTCAGAAAATAATATTGTGAATGCTGCCTTAATGTCGTATCACGCATATGAACAGTTCAAACTCCGTTATGGAATAATATTTTGGGAAAACTCTTCCCACATACAAAGAGTACTTATTCTAGAAAAAATGTGTGAGAAAAATTTTCAAAGTCATTCGAAGGGAGAGCTGCAAACCCCTTTATATAAAAAATAATATCTTAACGCTTATATATATATATATATATATATATATATATATATATATATATATATATATATATATATATATATATATATATATATATATATATATATATATATATTTGTCTATAAATTTTGTTCTCAATAATAAATAGCTGTTTAGTGATAGCGAAGTAACTCATAAAGGCAATACAAAAAAAAGAATATTTAAGAAATGACAAAGTTAAAGTTACGTATATTTTGGGTATCGTTTAGTGAAAATATGGAATAACCCGTCAAATAACATAAGATTGATGGAAAATGAAGCAATTAAGAGGATACTAAAAATTTCCTTAGCCCAAAATGAATTTTATAACATTCAAGAATATTTTCAACATGACATGGAGAGTTTGTGATAATTGTATATGCAGATACCTATTACTGGTGGTTTTATACATTTCCACTGATTTTATTATGACAGGCAGTATGAAACGACATACCATGTGAATATTTTACCTTAATCATTGTACTTATATTTAAGATTATTTATTTGACATGTTCTACACTTCTATGAGGTATGTAAATCAACAGAACGAATAAAGAGCAGGAAATAATTTATACCGTTCTAAGTGTAAAACTATTTTGCTGATATTCTGGTTGACCAGTATCCCTTCAAATGTAGGAGACAACCATGCTGCTGGGTATTCCCAAGAATTTCGATCCGATTGGAGTTTTTTCCGATTCTATCTTGGTCTGCCTGCCTTTTTGTTCCCACGAGCACCTGAGTGTCCTGGAACTCATATGAGGCTGACTTTCCTTGTATTTGCTAAACTTTTTGAATATCAAATTATTTGATCTTAATGCCATAATGGATACTTTACTGTCTGAACAGATACTCGTAGGTCCCCGACTCATTTGTAGGGATTCTCCTGGATGCAGGTGAGTATATTATATTCTTTGGCATGGAACCCAGATGCATTTTTGCATAGGGGAACTGGAGTTTCTATATTTGTTCCTGCTTTGTATACCCTTGCACCATATATTCCCCCATATTTTAATCAAATCTGTATACCAGGTTGATCCATAGGCAGCAGCGCATTTCCATTCATTTCTCGTTGGCATGGCAATGTAGACCCTTCCCTTAAATTCAGAACTGGCGGACTATCTCTTTCCATCAACAGGTTAGGACAGCCTTTCTTCGCCTTGTTCCAAATAGTGGAGTGCCGTGGTGCCAGTCCATTGGCTTGCACCTTGGCAAAAATCATGGTTTTATTTCCAATGACAAGGCGTAGAGGTTGTCCCAGTAGAAGTTTGAGTGCCCTATAGTAGGTGTCCTCATGGCACTTGTCATTCCTACATAAGGCAGCACTTGTACTATATATAGTTCACTTCTGGGCTTGCTCCACCAAATGATGGACTCATACGTGAATGTCGGGTGCATAATTGCCGTATACATCCAGTGAAGGGCTTCAGGTATCAGGCCCCACGTTTTACCAAAGGCTCTTCTACATGCCTCGTTTAAGCTCCAGGTCAGTTAGACGATTATGATGACTGCAAGATATTTGGTTGACACTTGGTATGGAAGGAATTTTGCCAAAAACAATATTTCTGGGAGAGTTAATATTCTGCGTTTTTTGTGAAAAGCACCAAGTTCGCTTTTTCTGAGGGGTGGCTCTGGCGGTACAGGACTATTCTAGTCAACCAAGATATTTTAGTAGGTTTACCGGTTGGTCTTGAGCCAGCATCAGTTATATACCTGTGCTTGTGTACACAGCCCTGCCTCCGTGACAAGCTTCTCGACTACCATGGAAGGGGTGACATTAATCCTTCTTGAGGGAACCTCTTGATATCTTGGCAGCCACAGTCTCCTGATAGAAGTACTATCAAACTAACAAATGATTTGGGTTTGACGATTTGACGATATGACGATATGACGATTTGACGATTTGACGATTTGACGATTTGACGATTCGACGATTTGACGATTTGATGATTTGACGATTCAAACTAACAAATGATTTGGGTTTGACGATTTGACGATATGACGATATGAGATGACTATTTGACGATTTGACGATTTGACGATTTGACGAGTTGACGATTTGAAGATTTGACGATTTGACGATTTGACGATTTGACGATTTGACGATTTGACGATTTGAAGATTTGACGATTGACGATTTGACAATTTGACGATTTGAAGATTTTACGATTTGATGATTTGACGATTTGATGATTTGACTATTCGACAATTTGACGATTTGAAGATTTCACGATTTGCAAAGTATTGATTATACAAGAGCTCCAGATATGAACAAATATCAAGTTTTGGGAAAACATTGGGTGGTTGGTGTGTTCGCTCTAAGGATAATCTTGTTTCATTATCAGCACAGGTATCTGAGACCATTTTTATGAAATAGCCAGATTTCTCGTCCTTTCAAAATATTCCACACAAAAACACAATCGATCATCCATAAAATTTGTTTCCTATAATTGCAAGCCGAAAATCCATCGGACGATAGTTCCACTGAAATCTTGGTCATTATAATACTTCTTGGGATGGAATTGTTAATGAACCATATATTCAACTGGGCTATAGTCAACAATTCCACCCGTCAGATTCACGTGTACGTAGCCTTTTGAAGCGGGCAATTATCGGTCAGATACCACAAAACACGGATCGATTGCAAGTGATGAATGCTGTCAGTTCTATGACGAAGCCACATTATACATTACATGAACAGCAGGTTAGAACTATTGGTACGAGTACATAATATACGAGGCATATACCTGCTGTCCAACCTTTGTCCTGACGAACAAACATAACTGAACAGATCTGGAAAAAAATTACCGCAACATATGATTTCCAATGTATTGAATGGTGTCCATAGTCGACCAGCACAAAATACAACACATATGCGCAAGGAGAATCAATTAGTGAACTGGACCACTCTTGAATTGTTCCTAGCTAGATAGTAGACTGGCACGTAAATGCTCGAGACTGGCATTTACGTGTGTGAGTAAATATGCTCTAGACAAAGAGTGCAGGAAGAGAAACAGTGGTCCAGTTGACTAATTGATTCTCCATTGTGCATATTTGTTATATTTTGTGCTGGTCGACTATAGACACTATTCAACATTCAAACACATTGGAAATCGTGTATTGCGGTGAATTTTTTCCACATCTGTATATCCAGTGCACGGCTATAGGTGTCAGGCAACACGTGCTGCGAGTTGCAAAAAGCTCGTTCCAGCTCCAGGTTAGTTTGGAGTTTATGATGACTTCAAGATAGTTCGGAGACACTTGTTATGGAAGGCATTTTCTTGAAAGGAATATTACCGCAAGGGTTCCTATTTTAGGTTTTTTTGTAAAATGAGAGGTGTAGTCACTGTAAGAATTAGGATTTTATGACTCGACGCCGGGAACTCAATCTGTCTTCATCCCAGGTCACCACACTAGTTGTTTCGAAGGTCTCAATCTGCGTACTCCTTCGTCAAGTTACAAAATCCTGAGTGACTACATATGTGGAATGGGCGGATCGAGGCTCCAGTGTGAAATCACTATCTTTCTTTCCTAAGTGACTACATCTCAGGAGTAGGCAGACTGAGTGAATATTTTCAGTTTTGTTGAAAATAGCTCCAAAATGGGTGCCGAAACGTCGAAATCCTCAAACTACAAGACGCAGTTCATTCGAAACTCTCCATTTATTTATTTATTTATTATTTATTTATTATAAAGTGAGGATACAAACAGATGAATCCAACGAGTATCCTCTTTTTAGGCAATTTAATGGTAATCGAATAGTGACCTAAAATAACTTACAAGATAAACATTATGAATTATGCATTATAGAATAAATATGAACAAATATGAATAAATGTGAACAAATATGAATAATCGAACAAATATGAATAATCGAACAGGTCCATTATTTCCCATCCAATGCCAAAGTATTATTGAGGAAAGCAGTAACTACATTATGGTTTCATGAAGGAGCGCTATGTTGTTGCCACCATATATGTTGTCGTTTCTCGATTTAAACATCTTCCAGTAATTCAGGAATAATATATTCTCAAAAGTTTATACATCGATGGACCCTCAAAGGGTCTTGGAAAAAATGGGGGCCAATAAGACGTCCATTATCTGATCAGAACCACACGTTTACACCTTATATTGTTTGAAAATTAGTTTCTCTTATCCAGGGAGGATTGTCCTGTGACCAATATTGCATGTTCTGTCGATTAACGGTGTCATTATTTTGAAAGCTCCACTCCTCAAAATTTGGTTGAGGAAGTTGTAATTGGCAAGGATAAAGAGCAATGAATGAGATTCGTCTTTCGAAATATGAGGTCTGAGTCCAAAAGATTGTGTTAAACTAATAACAACTTGGCCTTCTTAGTTATTGTTGTATAAATTACAAATGAGGAAAATCAATGGAATATGTGTATTGAATGTCTCAACTTGGATCTCGCATGCCGTATGTCCAGAACAATGTTTTTATTATTATTATTATTATTACAAGCTTTTATTTACCTTAACATTTGTATGTATGTCTGTATGTTCAGTTCAATTCTTGCAGGTGAATTTTGAACAGCTTCTAGTTGTCCGATTAACGTGACAGGTAATCATAATTCCGGTGACAATGCATGATGGAATTTTTGCTAGAGAAAAGACAAAATGGCGGCTCCAATATGGCGGACGAGTTTTGTGATTACGGTTCGATTCTATTCAAAATTCGTATGTGGGAACAGAGATCACGAATTTTTTGTTACATTCATAAATTCAAAATGGCTGCTCCAATATGGAGACGAGATTTGTAGTTTCATCCCGATTCCAATGAAAATTGGTATGTGGGGGTTAGTGGGGTCAAAATCCACGAATTCCAAGATAGCGACGAGTGTTGTGATTATAGCCCGATTCCATTCAAAATTGATTTGTGAGGGTTTTTGGGGACGGACATCATGATATTTTTGTCAAAATTCATAAAATTAAGATGGCGGCAAGATGCTATTATGGATCGATTCCATTCAAAATTGGTATGTGGGTTTTTTTGGAGTCGGAGATTATAAAATTTCATCAGAATTATATAATATGACGGATTCCATGAATGATTAGAAAGAATTGAATAAGACTGATTAAATTGAAAAAATTAAAATTAAAAGTTTTTATACAAATGAACTAAAAAGGGAAGAATTATTTCTTTAATTGTTCGACCTAGGTTATTCTGTGAGTAGCAGATTCATAAGCTTGCCGCGAATATAAAATAGGCATTCTTGCGCGTCAAGATTTTCAATCTGCAACTCACAGTATAATCTAGGTCAAACAATTAGATAAATTATTTTTTCCTTTTTAGTGCATTTGTATAAAAGCTTGTCTTAATTTTTTTATCACTTTGATTTTTGAATTAAGAACAGTATTGCTGAGCTTATTTATTAATAGGTTCCCGAAGAAGGAAATAAACGAGGCGGAAGCTTGAATGACCGAAGAGAGTATTTCTTAAATATCCCCCTTTGGGACTGTGAATCCCAATATCATACCAATTGAGATGTGTGCCATCACAGAGTCAGATTACATAAAAATATTAGGAAGCGTTCAAGAAGATTTGAATCCGCCTTCAAGTTATAATCGCAGATTTTAAGGTTTTTTTTTTTTATGTTCTGGTTCCCACGAAAAGAGATATCCTGTAATGTTCAGAGAACATCGTGGGAACCAAGGGAAAGAAGGTAGGAGTTGGTGTTCTTCTTAAATTTCTGGAGGTTGTATGCCTCGGGGAACACCTCCCTAGGCAATGAGTTCCAAAGCCTCGCTGTTCGTTGGATGAACGAGTCTTTGGAAAGTGATGTTCTGCAGGCCTCCAAAGTGACCACGAAGGGGTGTGATGACTGAACTTGACGGGTTAATCTTGAAGAGACTGCCAAAGCAGGAACGATTGTTGATATTTCAGAAGAGCATCGCCCATGAAAATATCTATAAAATAGAGACAAATCGCCAACTTTTCTACGGTGTTCCAGACAAGTGAGCGAGTTTGTACGAAATAGAAATGCTTTTTGTGTTTGTTGACTTGATTGATGGCAATTTAGAATCGATAAATAGATTCTGAAAATCTACCTTCCCACTTGCGATACAAATATCAGACTACAAATCAGAAATCTCATCGCTTGTCTGTAATATCTTCCTTTTCTTTTTCAAATAGACCACATTATTAGATGAAATCGTGAATTTTTGGTTTCATTCTGTCCAATAATTCCATATTCGATAGAATTTGCTTCCATTCCCGAATTAGTTTTCTATTCCAATCAGGAGATGGGGCCAATTTTTTTGTTGCCTTTCTTCGTTTTGTTTGTGAAATGAATTACATAGGCATGATAAGGTACAACAGAATAATCTGTATAAATTCTTCAGAGTTGAAAAGTTTATTACTATAATAAATATTATTGCAGCTTTCTTCATTCAAATCAAGGCTGTACTGATTTGAACAAAAAAAAAGGAGTTCTTTCCATCAAAATGATATACCGAAACTTGGAAACCCCAAACACTAACTGCATTTTGAGGGAGCTCCACTTAATGGATTCTCCATTAAAACAGATAGGGATATCGTAAAGCGAATCTGCCGACTTGGCCAATTCTGCGAATGATTCATCCACCCAGTCTCTAGAACGTTACTGGAGAGTTTATCTTTCACACTTCCAGCCACATTCTTTGGGAGCCACAACGTGCCCCTATGAACGAAATGTGAGCTTTTCTGAATTCGCGGTTTTACAGGAAATTTATAGATGGTGGGAATATTTATTATGGACGGTGATATTTGAAAAATGTAAATGAGAAAGTAAATGAAGTATCACTCTATCATGGTTTGGAAAACTATTTTACGGAAAGTGCATCGAACTGTTTTCACAAATTCGTGGGAACAATTCAATTGCAGTGATAATTCGAATTATTATTGTCCGGATTTCTCCGGATAGTTTAGTAGTAGCGTTTGTTATAAGTGTTGTTTCGCGTTAGATTTATCTGAATAGTTGTTGATGTAGGATCAATTATTAGATAGAGGAAACAAAATGCAACATCTGGAGTCGTTTGCACTCTTATTACGACATTGAATATGAAAAAAAAACATTTGTGCTAGACCATCCTGATGAAGTATAAATGACGAGAAACTCTTCTCATGAACGAGAAAGGAAAACATATCGTTAGAGGTAGATTTCACAAACTTTTGCTGACAAATGGATGACGTTTTGACTTGACGTATACCGGGTGTCCAGGTTTTCTTTAGACAATATTCCATATTCTCCCATCACTTCTGGTTTCACCGGAAACAACCTCTCATTTCGGGAATTTCAAATGGAACACCCTGTATATTTTTACTTTTTTTGATTTTAGGGAGGATTCTGATAGACCGGGAGCCCATAACACTTTTTCCATGTATCATAACTCACCGCTCACAACTATTTTAAATTGCATATATATTAGGGTGGGCCGATTTTGGTGTTTTTCAAAAATGGAAATTTGCAACTATAAAAAAGTTGCAAAACCAAGAAACGATTTTTTTTTCATTTCACAAAAAATTATTATTTCATGTTTTCAACTCCCACAATGACAGCTAATTTTCAAATTTCAAATTTTGTCAAGGAAAATTCTGCAAATGCAAAACGTGTTTAAGACTTGAAAGTGAACATTTTTTGTTAAATAAAGTATTCCATATTTTCATTATTTCAACTGCCACAAGGGCACCGAAATTTCAAGGTCAAAGTTCAAATATTTGCATATGAAAAAATATTTAAGAAAAAATGCCAAAACATTTTGGTGAAATAGTTTTTTCTATATCTTCATGTTTTAAACTGCCACATCAAGGAAGTTCACAAATCCGCTACAATTCATTACAACTACCTGTGCCAGCGAGAACACTTGATTGTTATGCTATTTCTGATAAAGCTGGGGCTGCAGAGGCTCCAGCCGTTCTACAGGACGTTGATATTATACATGAAGAGGACAATAAAAGTATCATAGATAAAAACAAGATACGTCGAGCTAGAAGAAACGTGAAGATATAATAGATAACACACAAAATTCATTATTACGTGGCTTGTTTTTCGATGGACGTAAACATGAAACGCTGAAGATGGAAAACAATCGTCAGCGAAAAATTCGAGAAGAGCACATTACTATCATAAGAATGCCAGAGTCGGTATACTCAGCGCATATTTGTCCTGAATCAGGAACTTCGCCAAACATCATGAAATGTATTTTGAAGTACTTGGACGAATCTCATATTACAACAGATGAGCTGAAAGTAATAGGATGCGACGGAACAAACGTCAGTGTTGGAAAACATTCGGAAATAATTGTACAATTGGAGAAACATTTGAATAGACCGTTGCAATGGTTTGTTTGCCAGTTGCATGCTTATGAACTGCCATAGTGACATCTCATAAATTTCCTTGATGGCAGCCCAACTAGGCCTAAGGGCTTCTGTGGACCTATTGGACAGGCATTGAAGTGATGTGAGAGTCTTTCCATTGGTAATCTATTCATTTCTATTTCATTTTCTATTGTAATTATTTATTTTCTCATAACATTTAACTCAACATAATTGAGTCAAATGTTCCGGCATTGAATGATTCTGTTGAGACTGATCGAAGCACAGAACGAAAATACATTATTGATATATGTGATGCAATTTCAAAGGGAACTGTAGATGAAAAATTATCCAAACGAAGCCCTGGTAAAATTGTGAATTCCCGATGGCTAAGGACAGCTAATCGTATACTGCGGCTATACGTTTCAACCGCTGAACCATCAGAAAACTTTGTTGTCTTGGTAACTTTTATTTTGAAGGAGTTTGGTCCTATGTGGTTCATTATTGAAACAAAAACCATCATGCCTGCAGGAAGCCTTTAATATCTGGAAATCAATTCAGTTATCTAGGTATTTCCGAAAAATATGGAGGATGTGATTGATCCAATGATATTGCGATATTTCGCACATCGTGAAAATATCCTGCTTGGAATGCTAGGAGACACCAGACTGCATATTCGGGAGCTTGCTGTGCCTCGAATTTTCAAAGCTCGAAGCTCTAACCTACAGCAATCACTACGACAATTTGAAGTTCCGAATTCGCTGAATATAAACGCCTCAAGCTATATGGACTTGATTGATTGGAGTACTCTTGTCATTACTGAACCGCCTCCAACAATGGGGTTACCTGTGGAAGTTTTGATCGATATCGTGAAAAATCCAGATACATCAATGGTGTTCTCTGAAATAAAATCATATCCATGTCACACGATAGTGGTAGAACGAGCTGTCAAAATTGTGACGGAAGCTTCAGCTACAGTTTCTGGTAGTGAAAACAGAGATGGTGTAATAAGGGCAAAATTGGAATCACGTGAAATTATACCTTCTTTTGGATCAAAACAAGATTATAAATTAAATTGAGTTTTATTTGTTCAAGGAATGTTATATATCTAAACCTATATAAAACTCACCATTATGTTAGATACTAAAAGGTTTTCATTCTGTAATACCTGTGAATTCGTTTTATAATGAATATTACCTCTATCTTGAACCACTTCATTTGGCTTAATATCAAATAACTAATTCAAAATTCAAAAAATGCTGTTGTGGCAGTTTAAATTGCAAAAATAAGGAAAAAAGTATTCAAGAAAATGTGTTTCTTTTCAAGTAGTGCAACTTTTAAGAATTTGAAGATTTTGGAAATATGAAATTATTAAAATGGAAACTTTAGTGTCTTTGTGGCAGTTCAAAAAATAGAAATATAAAAAAAATTAATAATGAAATATTTGTCTTTTCGTATTTCACAACTTTCTTATAGTTGCAGACACAAGCATTTACAAATTTTCAAATTCCCTATACCAATCGGCCCACCCTAATATATATGTGTCCCACATCACGAAAATCGCATCGCCGACCAGAATCTGTGGCTACAAGATGCATCGCCGGCGCGATCAAAGTGTTTCGGAAACTCAGATTTTGGAACCATGAGACTCCGTTCGGCATGCGTTGCAAATGACTATTTGAAAAAAAGTTTGGGCGAAGGCCAATGCCGAAGCAGCAGGGTGGCTACGGAGGGCACTAGAGCCTCAGGCTTTTATAATTATAACTTACTGTTTGGAATTTCGTTAAAATATCTAAATATTCACTACCATCCGAAACAATACGGTGGCCGACCATTCTGGTTGGCTAGGAGCCTAGCTGCACCTGTGCACTTCCGTATTTCCGGTGTCATTATGTGTAACATCATAACCTACTTTTTCAAATTTTGATACTGACTTAATAGAATGGCAAATATCGTGAATTAACTATTGCCGAAAGTAAAACGATAGTTTGGATGTTTCGAGGTTAGGTCATGTCGGTCAAACAAAAAGTGTGATTGTAGAATGTCCGATGGAAGCGATGACGAAATTTACAAAAATTTTGTTTGTGATGGAAATGGTAATTTTCTCCATTTGGGTATTATTTTTATACTTAAACATCAAATAAACGTATTTGAAATAGTATTTTGTATTGCTCAACTCCCAGTCGTCTAATTGTTGTCAGTGCCTTATCCATCCTATTCATCCGTCGTTTGTATCTTGACTTCTTTGGGGTGGGAAAAAAAGATATTTGATTGCATAGAATTCAAAAACCTTATAACGTTCTGGTACCGCTACGTTGATGACTGCATTGTTCTCTTTGACGGCCCGCTTCCCAAACTACATGAATTTGCTGAATACATGAATAGTCTACATAAGTCCATCAACTTCACTTTTGAATTAGAAGAAAACAACTTTTTACCCTCCTGAGATCTTCCAATCATAAAAAAGGGAACCAATTTGATTTCAATATCTACAGAAAACCGACAGCCACTGACATAGTTATCCTATATTCATCCAACCATCCACACAACCAAAAACTTGCCGCCTTTCACAACTTTATCCACATATCTCTCAACAAATGAACATTATTAGACAGATAACATTCAATAATGGTTTTCTCCAACATATAATCCAAAAAATCTTCAATCAACATCTTTATAAATACCTCAACAGACCACTATTATCAACTCACCAAAAAAGTTTTTCGTTCTCTCCCCTACCTAGGCCCATCGTACACCTCCATAGGTCAATATTTATCAGATGACAACTTACAAATAGGCTACGAAACCTTGAATAACTTAAATGAATATCTATGTAATTCCAAAAATGAACGGGATAGACTGGATAAATCAGGGGCCTATAAACTCAAACGCGCAGAATGCTCAGTTGTTAATGTAGGACAAACTGGTCGAAAATTTGTTGATAGACTTAAAGAACATACAAATCTCTCCAATAAATATCGCCACACAGACATCTGTAATACCCAGTCTGCTTTTGCCAATCACCTGTTAGAATCCGGACACTCAAACTTTAACATAAACAAAACGTTGATATAATGCCATTTCTGCCCAAAAGGCCCTGAATTAAACCTCTTAGAAATTCTTAAAATCCAAAAATCGAAAAATGCATCCGATACAAATTGTGTCAATGAACAAACCGAATTCGATTGCCTAAATTTGTTTAAGGCTCTTGCTTTTATTCGTTAATTCCAAAAACAAAACATTCTCACTCCCACCATCTATCACATCTCTGTCACTTTTAGAAACCACTACCAGGATACAGTGATATCTACTAACCAATCGCTATACTTCGTAAGGTTAGGTTAACACGCATAGATTTCATTGTTTAAAACTGTTCAGTTTACTAGATCTCCGCCAGATGTCCCATACTAAATGAACGATTCGTCAAATTTTCCATTTTTTAACCGACGAAACCAAAAACGAGGAGGTTCTCTATTCGACCCGTATATTTTATGTTTTTCCATCATATTTTTTTATGTATGATCACGCGATCATTCTTTTTTCAGTGGATAGGGTGTACTTCGACTTTGGTCCCATTTGAATTTAAAAGATAAAATCCACCCTTAAGGGTATCGAAATGAAGGATATTGATCACTCACCCTCTGAATTCTGGTCCGTTAACCGATTCTATCAGGCATAACTTTGTACTGGGTTCTTCGATTTGGATGATTCTTTCTTTAATAGATAGGGTATACCTTATATTTGGATTTCAAAAGGAATTAGCCACCCTTACGGGTGGAAAAATAGGGGATAATTGCTTTTTCACTAGTGAACATTAGCACACACATACGTAGTTGACAATGACAGAACGCTACTGACATTATTCTTGTTCCGTCAAAATCAGTATATTTTATGAGAGGATGGAATGATATACAAAGTGATAAAATAAACTAACCAGAACAACGAAAATAATTTATATTACAACAAATAGTAAAAGTATATAATCATATTATTTAACTGGTAATAGTTGAAGTAAGGTGGGTAAGTAAGTATTTTGGAAGTAATCAAAAAACAAGTAGGTAGTCATTGGTAGATTTTGCCCACAGAAAATTGAAAAATAAAAACTTTTTAACAAAAAATTGAACCGACGAAATACGGAACTGAAAAGTAAAAATAAAAACTTGTCAACAAAAAAAAATAAACCGACGAAAAAATCAACTGAAAAGCAAAAAATAAAATAAACCTTCTTAGTCTAAATGATAATTGAGCTCCTAAACTAATGTAACTGATTTTGAGTTTTGAGCAATTGAATTAGGTGAAGCGTAAAATGATGGCAGCGAGATGCACGGCTGCGTTTTGATGACTTCTGTCATAGATAATGATCTTCGATAATTGTTAGTTTGGCGCCGACTCAAAATCAGTTACTTACATTAGTTTACGAGCTCAATTATCATTTAGACTAAGAAGGTTTATTTTATTTTTTGCTTTTCAGTTGATTTTTTCGTCGGTTTAATTTTTTGTTAAAGAGTTTTTTTGAGATTCTCTCTTCATACATTTCACCAAGTTCCTTCATTATTCTAAAAATGTGGCAAATGAAAACCTCATTAATAAGGAAGAGAAAACTTCGCAGATGGGGTGGTCTAAGCTGAGACCACACCCAAGTTTTATTTCCAAAAATGTTTTTTCTTCCATAAAATTTGTAGGTAAGGTAACTTCCATTCTGTTCCATAACCCGTACCATAATCATTATTTTAGATTTTTGTAATTCTGCTGAAGATAGGGATCTCAATCTCCGAAATGCATACATTTTTCCAGTAGCCAAGCTGTTTTTATTTCGTGGAGAACGACTTTGAGTTAACTCTCTTTTCCTTCCCATATTCTACTATCTCCACTTTGAGAAAAAATGGACTTTTTCCGCCCAATTATATCATAACACTAGCTGGTACCCGCGTTACTTCGTCCGCATACAATTTACTTTTTCCTTGTTTTTCTTTGTGTTGTTCCATCTAGGTTATGCCTGTGACTCTGTGTGCTTCCCGATATCCCGTTTTTCGTTATCCCGTTCACCCGTTAACCCGTTAAACTGTTATACCGTTATCCTGTTATAACGTTATTCCGTTAACCGTTTTCCGTTATCCCATTTTACCGTTAGGCGAGTTTTAGCAAAATGGATAGCGCGAAAATATTCTCCGTTTTCAAATATCTGTGTATAACAAATTTCATGGCGATAGGTTAAACGGTATGGAAGTGCACTGCAGCGCCATCTAGTGGCGAGCCAACTTCCGAAAATGAACAAAACAAATGAAGAATCACGCAAATCTATCGTTTGAATCCTGAATTATGGTCTTGAGTTCATACAAAAATCCCATAGAAATAAAGCATTTTCCCGAATTTTCTGGGAAACTTTTCAAATTTTTCTGAAAATCCAACTTGGACCATTACCAACATTAAATTTTATTTTAGACAAATCTGTCCAGCCGTTCTTAAATTATGTGCTTACTAACGAACAGAGCAATTCATTTTTATTTATATTGATCTGGTGTACCCGACTAATTAGTTCGGTGTCACGATTTATCTACTTAAATCCGTGTAATGAATGATAATCAACAAACGCCAAACAGTAGGCTATGATGTTGAAATGTCCATCAGACATAATCCGACATAAGTACATAGGTCTCTCACCTTAATAACATACATATTCGTCAGTTCCATTTTTTTGGTCGGCACACCTTAATTTATTTGTAAATATCTGCAAAGTAATTTTCTGGAGCTATTAAACATGAAATAACTAGCTGCTTATTCAATTCAATAAAATAAAATTGATGCAAACTTTTTTAGTAATTACGAATAACATAGCTAATCATTTTGTTCGGGGGTTACATTATTAATTGAAATTCATCATGATAGACCATCGCCGGACGGTAGAGTATAATTATTTTACAATGTTTGCGTCTTGTTGTTTATAACAAATGTATGTCCGGTTAATTTGTTCGGCATATATATTTTATACTTTCATTTCATTTCATATTTGTTATAAAATTGACGCCGAACAGTAAGCTATGATGTCACATATAATGACACCGGAAATACGGAAGTGCGCAGGTGCAGCTAGGTTCCTAGCCAACCAAAATGTCATGATTTGTAGTGAATAATTAGGGATATTAACGAAATGCCGAACAGTGAGGTATAATAATTTTTTTTTTTACAAAAGCCTGGGGCGCTAGTGCCCTCCACAGCCCCCCTGCATGTTTGGCATTGGCTTTCGCCCAATTTTTTTTTGTCATTTGCTACGCATGCCGAACGGAAGCTTCTGATTTCAAAATCTGGGGTTTGTAACGAATTTTTCGTTACGTCCTTACACATAACCAATTTCTCATAACTTTTCCGGTTATCTTTACGGTAGTACGGG
>JAFIRS010005720.1:0-50695 GCA_018342105.1 Gonioctena quinquepunctata | reverse complement strand
TATTTGTTTATGTTCACCTCAAGGAACATAATTTTCTCACAACTCCATCCTGAAAAATTACTTTTATTAAACCTTTCATCATTTGCAACAATTATAACTACAAACCTGAATCACGCTCCTCAAACTCCGTACTTTGGGCAATTATAATGTCACGAAACGCATCAAATAATCCATTCAAATCAGTTGATCGATCTGCTATACGATTGGGAGAATTGAATGATTTTATATCTGTCAATTCCTGTGTTTGAATGACATAACTTCCAAATACTTCCATGTTGACCTTGATGGAGTTGTGTAGTTTGATGTTTTTTTCCAATAACTCGAGTACTTTGGGCTTAATATCGTTGAAAAAAGGTGCATACTCTGTATACATATTCCCACTAGATACTCTGTAGCTGGAAATGCGACACTTGAATGCATTTTTAATGAGGTGTACACCACCTCCCAAGTGAACACATGAATTCGTCCTGTGTGCGAGTGTTCTATTGTGAGAGTTGACTTGACAATATGGGATTATCACATTACAACAATTACATGTATAGAGTGGTGCAGGTGGTGAGTCATCGCCATTGTTCAATTTAACTCGTTTCACTGAAGGACCTCCCTGGCAAGTTTCCCGTTGATGTCGACGAAGATTATCACTACGGGTGAAAGCTCTACCACAATCACACGAATACATTTCACCGACTTGTTTTCAATAGCTCACTGGAGGAGACACTGATTCGAAATACTCTTCTCCTGGAATATTTCAGTGAAATACCCCCACCATACAACAAGTCCGATGCGATGCGCAATCTGTATGGATTTTGAGGAGATTCTCTTGATATTCAACGCACTCATCAATACTTTTTGGAACCCCCGGTTAACTCACACCTTAGCTCTCTCACAGGATGAACGCCCTCCTCGCTTGGAGAGTGCAAGGATTCATGAAGGTCGTGACTACACAGAATATGTATGCCTACACCACAACTTTAGTCAAGGTCAAACAAAATCGAGATCAAATCTTGAGGTTGCCGAAACAATCCCAACATCAAAACTTAATGTTATGAATCTCAAGGTCATATTCAAGGTCAAAACTGAAGTCGAATCTCAAAGTCGACCAAACCCAATATCAAAACTCAATGACAAATCTCAAAGTCAAATCTCAAGGTCAAACACACACCACATTGCACACCTGCAACCATTCAAGGTCACACGTGACGTCATAGTGGTGGGGGGAGAGCCAGAACCGGCTTAAATCTCCTACTGTTGAAGATTAAAATTATTTTAAGTCCAGAGATCATAATTGAGACCAAATGAAAACTTGAGAATTCGCCTTTAAGGGCTGTGTCCCATTTTTAAATTTAGGGGGGCTAAATACATTAGCCGATGCAAAATACCAAGACGACATGAGGACCGTGAAAACAATGGTAGCAATGACTGGTGATTGACAGCACCCAAAGAGCCATCCATCTGGCAAACTGAATTGTCAAAACCAAACCATGGAGAACTCCATGCACGGAACAAAGATGAACTAGATGTAAATCCAAACAAAGCAATTAATATACCATGCAAAAAGCTCAGATGTCACCTATCCATATTTGCAAATATATATATATATATATATATATATATATATATATATATATCTAAGAGTAAAACAATTATGTATCAAAATAAAGAACAGTGCGTATGTGACAGACTAGTTATTCCAACGAACACCATGAAGTGTAACCTGTACTAAAGAAAGGAATACCACACCACAGAGCTGACCGGAATAACACCTGTCCAAACGAACAGATCTACTATGACATAGAACAATCGGTTTATCGGAGATCGAGGCAGGAAAAAGTTCTAATGAAATGTAAGGGAATAAAAAAATTTTTGACAATCAAATTGTACTTGTTCATTTAAGGAAATGACGCTCGGATTATTTATGATAGCATTGATCTTAAATATTTCAAGGAAATTGAGTAAAGAACCCTCTTGGCAAACATGTAAAATATCTAAATCAGTATCAATATCAAAGCTGTGGTTGTGATTGAGAATATGGTTAGCAAATGAACTTTTTGTATTATAATCATCTATGTGTGGATTTCTAGAACTCTCAATCAGTTTAACATGTTCACCAACTCTTGTTTTTATTTTTCTACCACTCTGACCGACATATTGGGCAACACAATCAGTCTGTGAACATGAAATTCTGTAGACTCCTGATTTGTGGGAGAGAGGTACTTTATCTTTAGTATTAACTAACATTTTGGAAATCGGATCCGTAGTGTGAAAGGAGAAATTGATATCATTACCGAAACGTTTGAAAATGTTCAAGATATCAAGAGAAACTTTGCCTAACTAAGGAATAGAACAATATTTATTGGTTTTTTCAATAGGAACTAAACTCCGATTGAGGGATTTGATTATATGTTTATCGCGAATTCTGTTGATTAAGTAAGGGGGGAAACCATTGTTGTGACCTATTTGTTTAATAATATTCCATTCAATATTGAAACTTTCAGGGGACAACGGGATATTAAATAGTCTATGGCAAAGAGAATTGAACGCTGCGAATTTATGGGAATTGGGGTGGCAAGAAGAAAAGGCCCATAAATTCGCAGCGTTCAATTCTCTTTGCCATAGACTATTTAATATCTCGTTGTCCCCTGAAAGTTTCAATTCAATATTGAATGGAATATTATTAAACGAATAGGTCACAACAATGGTTTCCCCCCTTACTCAATCAACAGAATTCGCGATAAACATCTAATCAAATCCCTCAATCGCAGTTTAGTTCCGATTGAAAAAACCAATAAATATTGTTCTATTCCTTATTTAGGCAAAGTTTCTCTTGATATCTTGAACATTTTCAGACGTTTCGGTAATGATATCAATTTCTCCTTTTACACTACGGATCCGATTTCCAAAATGTTAGTTAATACTAAAGATAAAGTACCTCTCTCCCACAAATCAGGAGTCTACAGAATTTCATGTTCACAGACTGATTGTGTTGCCCAATATGTCGGTCAGAGTGGTAGAAAAATAAAAACAAGAGTTGGTGAACATGTTAAACTGATTGAGAGTTCTAGAAATCCACACATAGATGATTATGATACAAAAAGTTCATTTGCTAACCATATTCTTGATCACAACCACAGCTTTGATATTGATACTGATTTAGATATTTTAGATGTTTGCCAAAAGGGTTCTTCACTTAATTTCCTTGAAATATTTGAGATCAATGCTGTCATAAATAATCCGAGCGTCATTTCCTTAAATGGACAAGTACAATTTGATTGTCGATTTTTTTTTAATTCCCTTACATTTCATTAGAACTTTTTCCTGCCTCGATCTCCGATGAACCGATTGTTCTATGTCATAGTAGATCTGTTCGTTTGGACAGGTGTCATTCCGGTTAGCTCTATGGTGTGGTATTCCTTTCTTCAGTACAGGTTACACTTCATGGTATTCGTTGGAATAACTAGTCTGTCACATACGCACTGTTCTTTATTTTGATACATAATTGTTCTACTCTTAGATATATATATATATATATATATATATATATATATATATATATATAATATATATATATATATATATATTTGCAAATATGGATAGGTGACATGTGAGCTTTTGGCATGGTATATTAATTGCTTTGTTTGGATTTACATCTAGTTCATCTTTGTTCCGTGCATGGAGTTCTCCTGTCGCCGCTCCATGGTTTGGTTTTGACAATTCAGTTTGCCAGATGGATGGCTCTTTGGGTGCTGTCAATCACCAGTCATTGTTTTCGCGGTCCTCATGTCGTCTTGGTATTTTGCATCGGCTAATGTATTTAGCCCCCCTAAATTTAAAAATGGGACACAGCCCTTAAAGGCGAATTCTCAAGTTTTCATTTGGTCTAAATTATGAACTCTGGACTTAAAATAATTTTAATCTTCAACCTATAAAATAATTTTTTTCATCTCCATGTAAGTAGCACTTATTGTATCACACTACCTATGGATTTAAGTATTTGTTCTTCTTTTATTGTAGAAATTTTATTCTCCGCTGATGATGAACCTATAGAGGTTCGAAACATGTATACCTAATCGATGATATTTAAGCTTCCACCATCTGTTAACTAATCGATTGTTAATATTATATTGTGGAGACGACTTCGAGTTTTTCTACTTCATAAAATAATACCACTCCACTTCGAGATACAATGGACTTCTACCACAGGATGATATATATATAACGATGAATATAGAAGGTTCCATTCTGAGTTTCGCTGATTCGTTGGAACAAACTGAAAAAGAAAGTTGAATCAGACTTTAAAGTCATAAAAGATTGGTTCAGGTATAATGAGCTTACTCTAAATATAGGAGAAACTGAGATACCAGAAGGAGCGTCAATCAAATACTTGGGAATAATTATTGATATGTATTTACAAGCGACAATAATCAGTTTCAAGTTGAGAGGACTGCTTCCACGTTTTAAATTCCTTAAGAGATTTTTAGATACATAGCACTTGAGAATCATATATTATTCCCTTATCGAATCTCAACTCACCTATGCTATTTTAGGCTGGGGAGGGGTAAATGACTATCATCTTGTTAATATCAACACCTTACAGAAACGGATTCTTAGAATTATGTATGACAAACCACCAACCTCGTGCAAAAATTTACTATATAAGAAAAGTGGATTTTTTGACCTAAGGCAACTTTTTTCCCTGAAACCACTCCCAAATATTCATGAAGAAAAACTTTAGTTAGAACCAATCGAAAATGCCTACAAGACGAGGATAAGGCAACCGAGTATGGAATTTTTGGGACCAAAAATCTTTAACAATTTACCAGATAACTTAAAATCAATAAAACAATTCAGATCCTACAAGAAAAATATAACTAAATGGTTAGATCTCATTAAAAGGGATGAAATTCATAAAATAATCAACAACAAATAATTCGGTGAACAAATCCATAATCAATACATGCAACCAGACTATGTTGGTTTTTGTCATGTCTCATGAAACTCTGAACTCTAGAAAATAACTAATTTGATACTGAATCTTAGCTAATTATAATTATATTTAGACTTAGTTGTGAACATTTTATCTGCAGTCATACAAATCTGTGTTTTTTTTAGTTTTTTAACTTTTTTCACTTTATTTCTTTTACCTATATATGTATAGTAAGTAAGTAAGTATTTATTGGCCTCGAATTACATACATAGTACAAAAGGCAAGTCAAAAAATACAGTACACAACATATATCAGTAAAAATACAAATTGTGTGAAATGACAATGAGCAAACTGAAAATAATGGACACAACTGAAAGAAATATTGACTTGACAAACGCAAATACATAAACTCGAATATTACTTTTTACAATACTTTGTCCATAAGATGTAAATCTTCGGACAATCACGGATATCTTGGTTGATTGAAGACGTGGTCAGTTACAACTGTAGGGAGAAGTATTCATCCAGATTATAAAAACACTTGGAAATCAAAAAATGTTTGACACTCCTTTTGAAGTCCTTGTAAGAGGGTTGATCTCTAATGTTCATTGGTAGTGCATTGTATAGAGTAACACAGTTGTAGAAAGGAGATTTTTTGAAAGTGGATGTTTTGTATTTGGGTAGTTATTTGTTCTCGTGCCATATCCATGCTGGCTTCTCTGGATAGTAAAATTTGGTAGATGTTTTTTTGTGACAGTAACACATTTCAAGGTGTAGATAGAAGTAAAGGTAAGAATATGTTTTACTGTGAAGATATCACGACAGCTTTGGTTGTAGCTAGGGTCAAAGATATGATATGAAAACCCTATTTATCCCTGAAGCTGATCCCCAGGCCATTATGTTCTAAGATAAATGGCTATACACGAATGCGAAATAGAGACTCATCAACCCGTTTTTATCCAAGTGAGGCTTCATTTGGAAGATTGCATAGAAGGCTTTGTTTAAATTTCCACAGACGTGATTGATATGGTGATCAAAGGTCATGTTTGAATCGAGCCAGGTTCCAAGGAGTTCAGAATGTAAAGTCATGTTTAGATTCAGCTCCAACATGAATGAATTCGGAACAAATTTTTTTCAGATGAAAATTTAAGCAAACTGTTTTATTTTTGTTTAAGATCAAAGAATTCCTCTGGCACCAAGTGTCCATCTCATCTAACGTGCATCTAACTTTGTCTTGGAGCTGCTCAGGGGATTTTCCGGATATTGTTATTGTGGTATCGTCAGCAAACATGGTAACTTTTCCGTTTATAATGGATTGAGGAAGATCGTTGACATAAAGCAGGAATAGCAATGGGCCTAACACGGAACCCTGAGGAACTCCAAGAGAAACGGAAACACTTACACCTACATCACATACAAGCCTTAATTAACACAGCTTCAGTGATCATTCTGTTTGTTCAATATCTAAACTGTACATTGTAATTTCTAAACTTGAATTTGAATAAACATTATTATTATTATTTATTTTTCAAAGTTATTGAACAATCCTTTTTACAAAGGTGCAAGTGGCTATCTGTCATCGCGGAGGCAAGGGCCGTGGTTCAATTAGTAACGTGATTGGAATTTCCAAAAATTTATATTTCCTAGAAAATAAAGTTGGTTTTATAATGTTGACATTTGGACGCTATCTACAGTTGGAAATACTCCACCCAACTCATTTTCTATCAATTTCTGTAGATAAACTCACTGTACGAGAAACATTCTCCAAATCACACAATAAAACTCTGAATCTTCAATATTACACTTTAATTCCTGGCTCATAATAAACAAATCTCATTTATACAGTTCATATAAAAAGAAAAAGATAATTTTTCCATCTTCAAAATCACTGCTGAATACTGTTTTATCTCAGTGACTGATGTAAACGGGTTTCCAAATGAATTTCAATAGCAAATATTTGTCAATTCTATGTGTAAATATGTTTGTGAATATTATTTGTAATTATGATTATTATTTGGGTTAGTTATTGGGTATATTGATTATCAATTATTATTCATTTGTCCTCCAAGGTGACAAACGTAGTGGCAACTTCACCCTGCAATCTTTCTGGAAAAGTCCGCTCCTACCACATCTAAATAACTCCATCGCTAAAACAGGAATGGAAAAATATATATTTTCACTCAATATAATACTGATATTCACTCATTGCCAAAGGAATCCATATATCAATATTTCACGTAGCATCTCCATAAAAGCGAACGTACAAATTCAGAACAGTTTCAATTAATTTATAATGAATTTAATGAGAATAAACTTGATCCGTAGAAATATGCTTTCAAAGAGAACTGAGATTCAATCAATAACCATTGTTGAATTCCATAACGAAATTTCTATTTTATACCGAATAATGGTTTTATTGAACAAAATTCCCTCGGAGAGTGAATTAATGAGGAATTTCTTTCGTTTGTTATTCATTTTCAACTGACTAAATTCATTATTCATGACCAGAGGTGAAAAATATTGTAATCGTACTAATTGGGTATTTTTGCACAGTTCCGATGAGAAATATTCGAAAAACTCTTTTCCTACTAATAATTCGAGAGGGCCAATATTATGTTCAAGTAAAGTTTATCACTCGAGACCGGTTTTTTAGAATATATTGTTGTTTTCTGATTTGTTACAAACACCCTGTACCTGTATATATTCAAGAAAGATACCATTGTTTTTTGTTTTAATCTCTAGTTTCTTTTTCCTTTTTTATGAATATATTAATGTATTCTGCAGTAATAGTCTGAATTTGCTGGCTAACACTTCGACAATGTTTTCACATTTTCCAATTTTTCGTGACTGACTCTAGGTTTTGTAAGTATTCAGTTAATTGTTCATATAATTTTCAGTAATATATCCATTGTTTATTCACTTTTTAGCCTCCTGATGAAGTTGATAAAATTAAACGAAATATTGAGAATTTTAAAAAGCTAATGAGTTTTATTAACCGACCGCAAACCTGAAAAAAACACATATTCCTCTATATATATATATATATATATATATATATATATATATATATGTTGTTATGATGTTGTTAAATAATTGAACTTATAATTATCATTATTATTATTAGTTATTTTTAATAACATCGTTAATGCTATGTTATTTACAATTTTCTTTACTTTTTACACTAGGAACCTTATACTATGCTCCAGTCGATACATATGTATAAAGAGGGCATTCCTGAAGTAGTTCTGATATCAAAATTATATATCCAACGATATATCTGATAAAAATCCACGATTAATCCATATCAAAATTGAAATTTATAGCAAACATTGAATTAAAGTAAGATCAACGTATAGATAAGTTTTGAACATCCTGTATGACAATTCACATCAACAGAAAACCCACCAATGGGATTCGAAAGAGTTTGTGTGGGAAAAGTGATGATATACAATAAAATGTAATGGCAAAATTGAAAAATTATAATTTTATAAGAATTTGTAAATAGTATGTAAGAGTTAGAATTAGATATCATTCATGAAATCATCAATATTAATTAGAACAGCAAATAATTCGGTAGAAAGTGATACAAATTCGGAAATCTGTGAAAAAATAAAATTTGTGAGTGTTGCTATGGATCAGGATAACAGTTCGGAGGAGATTGAAAAAAGTTCAAAAGGTGAAGCCACGTTGAAAATTTTAAGAAAAGCATTATAGTAATACAAGAAAACCTGTTATTGAAAATTCCCGAACGAGAATAATTCTTGAAAAGCAGAACTGAAGAAGTAAATAGTCAACAAAAATTCCACCTACCTGATCTAGAGGATAAATCTTTGAAGGATTGCATGTGAGCTGTCAATGAGATCCCAGAAATACGGACCGGACTGGTAACCATTATTTTGGTGTGATAGCTGGACCCAAGTGACAAGTCCAGCTATCACACCAAAATAATGGTTTCTCACAAGACATGAGAAAAAAGAGAAATGTTTTAATCTCTAGTGTCATCCTGGCCTAGAATACTTATTTTAACATGTGTGTTATGTAAACCTATACAATTTTCATTGATCATGAAATGTTTATGGTCTTTTTGGCTTCTTGTACACCTGACGAGTAAGTAACCTCACTTTTCAAAATATGTCAATTTTCTTTCTCAAAAATGAAACTTTTCAGTAACTTTTTTCTATCAATAGTACTTACTTTCAAGTACGCACTGATGATGACCTAACGGTCGAAAGCGCTTTGCTACAATTGAATAAATTATTTTATGCACGAAATACAATTTTCTTTCATCGATTATATCGATACGTGCACACAGTCACACTTTTCATTTCATATTTAAGATAAGCTAGATATCGCAGGAGTAGGATTTTGAAACCTTTGTGAATTTATTTCAATAAAAAGAAAAACAAATTTACCTATTTTATGTTTCGTTATTCGTCATTTGATCATATCACGAACTATAATTTCATGAAACAATAATTTGACTTCAAACAAAGCAACGAGATGGCGCAACTGAACTCTGCTGAGCTGTAGGATGATCATGTCTCCATAGGCATACCGAGCTGGAATAAGGTAACAAAGGAAAGGTAAAATGGTGTTTGAAAAAGAGTAAGAACAACATAGCCAGACTTTCTATTGTTATAGTAAGTATTTTTTCAAAGAATCAAATAAAATTGATAATAAATTGAATTAATCAAGCTTACTATCATAACAAATTGCAAAATTATTGTGATGACTAGTGGTAGATAAAGTAATAATATTCAATCAATAGAAAAATAAAAAAAATAAACAACTCACATCATCATATTAATATATATATATATATATATATATCGAAATGAATATATATATATATATATATATATATATATATATATATATATATACACTATTGAAAGTTCAGATTGGACCGCGTATGGAAATTTCATTATTTTGACGTTATGGCTCCCGATTTGGAGCAGCAACACCTAGAATTAAGTGCTTACATCAAAAACGATAGTGATGTTACGCTTCGGAGGCTCACTTATTTGGCAACTCTGTAACGGCATCAGACTGTCACAGTATTGGACACTGCGCTTGCTATGTCTTCTTCTGCCAATAAACCCCGTCAATTTAATTGATTGTTGAACGTTTAAACAGTTTATTTAATGCGTTTTTTGTACTTTTAACAAAATTCGATAGTGTAGTGCTCTGTGTACTGTTTCATAATGCCCCAAAAGTAATGTGTCTCCGATTGTAGGAAATTATGCGAGCGGTACCAAAGTGCGGGTATTTTGGTTTCCAACAGACGAAAAACATTTCAGAAAATGGCTTACAACAATTCTCCGCGAAAATGTTGTACCGAATAACAATAGCCGAGTATGTGAGTGTCACTCCGAAAAGGAATATTCTATTTACAAAATTTCACAAAAGGATCGTTTCAGTTATTTCAAAGTTACCACGATTAAAAGAAACTAGCGTACCAAGTGAATTTCCGAACTGTCTCAAATACTTTCGAAAAAGATATCGATTCGAAAAAGCAAAGACGAAAAACTCAAAGAATTATAGGAAATTCGTTTTTGAATTTATCGAGGTTTTTTTCACCACCATAATTTCTGAACTCATTCCAAAACGGATGTTTCTGATTAGGGCTGAGTTTTCTCAAAAGGAAAGAGAATCATCGACTCAAATGAGGATCTAATCCAGTGCCCTATTGAACAAATACATTTTCTTCACCCTATATTATCTCCTTGTACTCACAGTACACCCTGTATGAGCATCTTTTATCGCATTTGTTGAACGTAAGAAGTCTCCTATTCATAATTCGACTCTGGAATCGGCACAGCTTTTAACGAATCCAATTTGAAATCACAATATCCGCGAAAGAATGAAAACGAAATTAAAAAGTAATTTTCTTACTCGGGTTTTAACAAGAGCAGCAAAAGTGCATGAATTTCATTTCGATTTTAATAAAACGTTGTTTTTGCCACTTCAATGTTTCGTGACCTGTGTATTCTGGGACCTTTTTGTTCCCGATTTTGCTTCAATTCCCATCGCCATTTGCATACGGCAAGTATTCGAATGAGAGAGCAAAATGGCGGGCGGCTCATTTCCATACATATATTATCACAAATTATGCAGTTCACTCTTTGTATATTTTAGAGTACGTTAAGTTCAATGTCAGAAGTCTTTCATATCAACACATCCGCTTGGAGATTCAAATGAATGGAAATTATTATTTTTTCAGAAACTCCAACGTATAATCAAGAATATGTTATATTGTCTTTGAAGATGAGAAAATAATAATCATCCAAGGCGTACCCAGGGGGGCTAGGGGGGGGTAGGGGGGCTAGGGGGGGATGAAACGCCCCCTCGAAATCTGTAAAATATATCTGGAATAAGGTGAAAATCAGGTAGTTTTATGTACAGCCCATACACCAATTCACATTTTTCAATTTTGTAAGACTGTACTTTCCACACTCTAGAATCTGATTCCATCTGTCTGTTTAACGGTGAGTAATAAAATTTGTTAAAAAGTACATTGCATTATTTAGAACCAAACCCCCCCTCGAAATTGTTTTCCGGGTACGGCCTTGCATCATCAAGTTCTCTATACAGTGAGCACGTAAAGGTTGGATTGTAATCGCTAGAGTCTTTACAGGGCCAAAAGAGAAAAATCTCTCGTACACGTTAATCAAGATAAAGATCTTGATTAACGTGCTCGTTTTGACATATAACTCTTTTGGGTGACGTCATAATTGTGCCAGTTATGACGTCATTAACATTTTTTTAAATGGCAACCCTCGTATTTGATAGTGTCATTTGAAAGAAGATATTTATCTACATAGAATACGTTGAATTTTATGGCTGGTACATGAGGAAATTGACGAGGAGGAATCAATTTGATGTTATAACAACTTTTTACCAAAAAATTAAACCGACGAAATACGGAACTGAAAAGTAAAAAATGAAATAAACCTTCTTAGTCTCAGTAACTAAGCTCCTAAACTAATGTAAGTAACTAATTTTGAGTCGGCGCCAAACGAACAATCAACGAACATCATTAAATTACTTCCAAAAAATTATCAGAATGTCACCGCGCCACTCGATGCCATCATTTTAAGCAAATGAATTGGGTATCATTTGCTTGTTTGTTTGGCGCCGACTGAAAATCGGTTACTTACATTAGTTTAGGAGCTTAGTTACTGCGACTAAGAAGGTTTATTTTATTTTTTACTTTTCAGTTCCGTATTTCGTCGATTTAATTTTTTGTTAAAAAGTTTTTATTTTTTACTTTCCAGTTCCGTATTTCGTCGGTTTAATGTTTTGCTGAAAAGTTTTTATTTTTAAATTTTTTATGGGTTAAATATTCTAATCATTACCTACTTATTTTTTGATTTCTTCCAAAATACTTACTTACCCACCTTACTTCAACTATTACCAGTTGAATAATATGATTATCTACTTTTACTATTTGTTGTAATATAAATTATTTTTGTTGTTCTGGTTAGTTCATTTCATTAGTTTGTATATCATTCCATCCTCTCATAGAATATAATGGTTTTGACGGATGTGGAACAGAAATAATGTCAGTAGCGATCTGTCATTGTCATCTACGTATGCGTGTGCCAATGTTCATAAGTGAAAAATCAATTATCCCCTATTTTTCTACCCGTAAGGGTATATAATTCCATTCGTAATCTAAATATAAGGTATACCCTATCTATCAAAAAAAAACATCCAAATCGAAGAACCCAGTACAAAGTTATGCCCGATAGAATCGGTTAACGGACCAGAATTCAGAGGGTGAGTGATCAATATCCTTCATTTTGCTACCCTTAAGGGTGGATTTCATCTTTTAAATTCGAATGGGACTACCTTTGAAGTACACCCTATCCACTAAAGAAAGAATTAT
The DNA here is from genome assembly GCA_018342105.1 of Gonioctena quinquepunctata. Lineage (NCBI taxonomy): Eukaryota > Metazoa > Arthropoda > Insecta > Coleoptera > Chrysomelidae > Gonioctena > Gonioctena quinquepunctata. Next base: position 37,880 of record JAFIRS010005720.1, on the reverse strand, counting down.
CGGAATCGGACGCATCAGTAAAAAGTTATGCGTGATCATACATAAAAAAATGATGGAATAAAAAAAATACACGGGTCGACTAGAGAACCTCCTCCTTTCGGGTTTCGTCGGTTGAAAAGCACCACTTATGACCTTGGTAGAAACTCGAACGAGTCCTATTTGATCATTATTTTTCTCAACAATAATTAAGTTTTTCGGATTAAAATATCTTCTCTTGGCTAATTAATGGGTAGCTAATCGCTAAACTAATATTCTTTCTCTATTAATTTAATTTATTTTTTTATAATTCTATTTGCTGTCTTTCACTTCTTTTTTGGGGTTAGATGGTAGAGCAGATGTATGTTGAATGCTGATATATATTTCATACTGTACTGTATTTATTATTACATACAAACTGAATCTCGCCCTAACTATATAAATAAAATGTAATTTTATCTTTTATTAATTGGTAATAAATACATTTATTATTATTATTATATAGGCTAGAGCTGTGCCAATCGAGTAACAGAATGTTTGTAGAATGCTTGTACTCACATCAAACATAAAAAAATAATCCATTGCCCTGGCAAAAATTTTCGGATTTTTTTTATTAATATTCACTTCATTTCTTTGTATCACTATCGAGTCGGTTTGGCCGAGCGGTTAAAGTCACCACTTTTTAACTCTGGTTCTCGGAAGGGAGCGTGAGTTTAAACCCCAAACCTGACGAGTTTGTTTTTTTTTTGTTCATTTTTCTCTCTTCGAAATTGAGAAATTATTTGTTCTAGGCGTCTCAAAACAAATCAATTGGGCGTCCCATAACAAATCTTCTCTCAATTTCGAAAAGAAAAATTAAAATAAAAACCTTTTTAACAAAAAATCTAACCGACGAAATACGGAACTGAAAAGTAAAAAATAAAATGAACCTTCTTAGTCTCAATAAATATGCTCCTAAACTAATGGAAGTAACTAATTTTGAGTCGGCGCCAAACGAACAATCAACGAAGATCATTAAATTACTTCAAAAAAATTATCAGAATGTCACCGCGCAACTCGATGCCATCATTTTACGCCTTACCTAATTCATTTTCTTGTTTGTTTGTTTGGCGCCGACTCAAAATTAGTTACATTAGTTTAGGAGCTCAGTTATTGAGACTAAGAAGGTTTATTTTATTTTTTACTTTTCAGTTCCGTATTTCGTCGGTTTAATTTATTGTTAAGAAGTTTTGATTTTTTACTTGTCAGTTCTTATTTCGTCGGTTTAATTTTTTGTTAAAAAGTTTTTATTTTTCAATTTTTTGTGGCTGAAATCTACTGATTACAAACTGCTTGTTTTTTTATTACTTCCAAAATACTTACTTACCCACCTTACTTCAACTATTACCAGTTAAATAATATGATTATCTACTTTTACTATTTGTTGTGAAATAAATTATTTTTGTTGTTCTGGTTAGTTTATTTCATTACTTTGTATATCATTCCATCCTCTCATAGAATATATTGATTGTGATAATGACACTAGCGACCTGTCATTGTCAACTACATATGTGTGCCAATGTTCACAAGTGAAAAATCAATTATCCCCTATTTTCTACCCGTAAGGGTGGATAATTCCATTCGAAATCCAAATATGATCAACTATGAGGTATACCCTATCTGATAAAAGAAGAATCATCCAAATCGAAGATCCCAGTACAAAGTTATAGCTGATAGAATCGGTTAACGGACCAGAATTTAGAGGGTGATTGATAAATATCCTTCATTTTGCTACCCTTAGGGATGGTTTTCATCGTTCAAATTCAGATAGAACCAACTTCGAAATACACCCTATCCACTGAAAAAAGAATTACCGGAATCGGAAGTCTCAGTAAAAAGTTATGCGTGATCATACATGGAAAAAAAAATACGCGTCGACTAGAGAACCTCCTCCTTTTTGGTTTCGTCGTTTACAGAAAAGGGTTAGGTCGGGGGGTGGTAAGCCCGTATGTGGTAGTTAATATTTATCCATTTCGCAAAAAACATCTGCAAGTCAACTTTGTAGGTCTTTGCACGATTGTCCATCGGATGTAATCCAATATTCGTCGGGGCATTATTCAGGAAAGTAGTTGTTTTCTGATAGATATTCGACACTGTATACACCTATTTTATGTTTAGCATTGAGCAGTTTTCAATAGCATTTTCCATTTTCTTAAACCTTTATCACAGTTGTTGGGTATTTAGATTTGAGGACTCGAGAGCTACTGTGGAACTCGAATCGTTCCATGGGAGAGCATTGGAAGACTTATGTTAGCTTCAGGAATTTGGTAGAATTTATGGGTGTTTCATAATTGATTGCTGATCCTAAAGGGCGATAATCCTGGGATGATTCCAAGAAAAAATTTTATATGAATATAGGTCCGAAACCGCTTTATTTTATCAAAAAAATCAGTTTTTCCCCAATATATCTGAAGCCGCATTGGCTTTTTTATTCAATTGTGGAATATACGAAGTACGCAGAGAAATACCAGTTGAAGGATTTCCTAATTTTCATCAGTGGCATCCCTGTTAACATGCCCTGCCATATTTTCAATCAAAATAATGATACGCCACTTTTTTTTTCCAAATAAATATTATTTTTGTGATTGACCCCTATCTTCTCATAAAAATGGTGTCCTGCCTTTTTTTCGTCCGGCGAACGGTTTCTAAGTTAGAAAATAAAATGCATTAATTTGTTTGTCCCTATGCGAACTCAGCCGTTAAGAGTAGTAGGATTATCTTGTGGGCTAGAAACATCTACCTAGTTTGCTAAGAACACATTTCGTTGTTTTTAACATAAACAATTCTGACACTTCTTCAGCTAGATACGTGATATTATTTAAGTTATGAAAACTTGTTTATTAAATAAAAACATTGTAAATTTTACAAATACCGAATTAGCAGACATGCATTACTTGTATGGGCTTGCTGACGGTAACGCATATGAAGCCAGGCGACTGTATCAAGAGCGCTTCCCAAATAGAATGGTTCCTGATGCTCGAACGATTTCAAGCACCCACAGAGGGTTATGTGAAACAGGAAGTTTTGAGCCAAATCATCACTTGAAAGGAGCACATCGGACTGCAAGAACTCCAGCAATTGAGGTAGCTGTTTTAAATTCAGTTGACGAAAATCCTGAAATAAGTACGTGGCAAGTTGACAATAATTTGAATATCGCCCATATTCTAGTATGGAGGATTCTTCATGATCATTTACTATATCCCTATCACATTCAACGGGTTCAGGCTCTACTTCCTCGATACTTTCCATTACGAGTGAATTTCTGCCAATGGTTTCTCCAAAAATTCACCGAAAATCCTTTATTTGACAGGGAAATTTTATTCTTTGACTTATCAAAAGCATTCGACATTATTGACCCAGATATCATATGCAAAAAACTTGAATCGCTTGGCTTCAGGGGTAACTTTCTCTCATGGCTAAGATCATACCTGACTCTGAGAAAGATGTTTGTTAAAATTGACAATTGTCAGTCGCAGCAGTACAACATTGATCTTGGGGTACCGCAGGGTTCTATATTGGGTCCTCTAATTTTTCTTCTGTTCATTAATGATATGCCCAATCACATAAGCACAGATCATGTAGTTCTGTATGCAGACGACACAACAATCGCAGCGAATGCTGATAATCCAGAGGAACTCGAAGAAAAACTGAATACCTTGAGTTACGAGTTCAAAAACTGGTGTTGTAGAAATTCTCTAGTAGTGAATGAAAAAAAAAACTGTTCTGATGCAGTTTTATTCCAAGACAAATAAAAAAATTGATAACTTTCAGGTTAGAGTGGGTGATGAAATAATTAAATCATCAGATAACACCAAATTCCTGGGTACTTACAATCGAAATTGTGACTTTCATTCATATCCCACCAGGCACGGTGGATTGATAAGGCTTCAGAAACACTCAACTTGTCTGTATGAAAACTGTCCATCCTATAAGGGGGCAAAATTTTATAAACACTTACCTGAAGATATAAAATACCTAAACAGAAAAAATAATTTCAGAATGAAACTCAAATAATTCTTGATTACCGGTTGTTTCTATAGTACTGATGAGTATTTCAATCAATGATGTGTATTTGTATATTCATTTGGTGGTGCTATTATATTCCTATGTATTTCTATGTATTATTTTAATCAATCACATGATGTATTTGTATATTCACTTCGTGGAACTGTTATATTTTTATGTATCTGTATGCACAGAATATTTGTAAATTACTTGTTGTCTGACGTATCCTATATCATTTTTTTGGATGATCAAAAAGGATTCAATGAATTTATTTTAAAAAAAATATATTATTCACGGACGAAGCTAGTTTTACTGAAAAAAGGATCAGAAATTTTTATAATAATCACTCATCTCCAGGAGCAGTTCTCAATGAATGTCTGGGCTGGATTTATTGGAGATTACCTAATTGGACCTTTTTTTACCACGCAGATTGAATGGACATAATTATCGCCGATTTCATGAAGATAACTTGCCAATTCTATTGGGAGATGTTCCTATTTTAATGCGAAATCGCATGTGGTTTATGCACGATGGTGCACCTGCTCATTTCAGTGCTCTGGCACGCGACTATCTAAACCAAAACATTCATAATCGCTGGATAGGTCGGGGGGGAAACAGAGCCATATCCAGCTAGATCCCCAGACTCAAACAGTCTTGATTATTTTCCTTGGGGATATCTTAAGACTTTGGTGTACAGTCAATCAATTCTAACTGAGGAAGAATTTCGAAACCTTCTAATAGGTTCCTGTGAAGCAATGAGGAATTTTCCAAAGAGTACGCGAGTCAATGAGGAGGGCTGAAGCGTGAATCATGCAGGAGGCGGACATTTTGAGCAGTTAATTTGATTTTCGTATTTTTTGTTCAAAATAGTTATTTTTATAAAAATAAAAGATTTATTTTTATGCGTACTCATTACAAAAACTAAATAATAGTTACCATAACAAATTATAAAAATATTGCCTAGATCCTTTGGTTACCACAATTGTGAAATTAACACTAAGAGAAAAAATCGAATAGGGACAAGCAAATGAATGTATTTTATTTTCTGAATCGAAAACCGTTCGCCGGACGAAAAAAAGGCAGGAGACCATTTTAATGGGAAGATAGAGGCCAATTACAAAAATAATATTCATTTGGAAAGAAGACAGCGGCGTATCATTATTTCGATCAAAAATATGACAAGGCATGTTAACAGGGATGCCACTGATGAAAATTAAGAAATCCTTCATCATGGAAAAAAATATTTTGATGCGTACTTTGCATATACCGAAATTGAAAATAAAATCTAAAGCTGTTTCAGAGATATTGGGGAGAAACTGATTTTTTTGGTAAATTTCAACATCCTGTATCTCAGAAATAAAGCGGTTGCAGACCTATGTTCATATGAAGAATTTTTCTTAGAATCACCCAAGGATTAACGCTCTTTAAGAGCAGCATTCAATTATTAAACACCCTGTATAACCAGAATTTCCAAAACTTCCCCCGTATATGACCCACAAAATAAGCTCAAATATTGTGTGGAGTATTGAATTCAATGAGGAAATGTGCCTCCATTTCTATGATTCTGAACAAACACCTGTGCGCCCATAAACTCAAACGCCAATGGTTGAACCTCCGGCGTAATATTTTCTCAATCAATAAATATCAATCCGATGACTTCCCCCAAGCCAGCAGACACGACGTTTTTCATCGCAGGGATTTGCGGGAAAGTTCTCCTAGTCCCATCGGGCTTACCGCATGTATGATTCATACATCCCCTACTTGGACTCTTCATTTATTTAATGTTGGGGAAGACTCCTGAAACAGCAGAAATTGTGAGAATCTGGTGGGATCAGAATGAATGAAATAAATAATGAAAATGTTTATTTGAATAATATTTGACAACCATGAGTTACATCGCAAAGTATAAAACTATATAAATAAACAGGGAAAACCCACAAAATCGAGAATTGCAGAGGGGTATTTTGTAATGTTTTGTTTTGCTCGCCAATTTGTTTTTGTTTGAATTGATTGATATAATAATAATAATATTTATTCACAGAAGGGTATTACAGAGGTGAATAGAGAATATACCACGAAGCAGTAGATCCTGCTTGTTTGTGGAGGTATTCGACAGTGGTGCTTATATTACTAATATTATAAAACTAAGCTAGGTTCATATTCACTCAATACATAAATTATAATAAATCCAAATGGAAAATATGAAATATGTAAAATCTATATAATATGTGAAACACTGTTATAGGATATGACGACAAAATTTAATAAGGGAATTTAGTGTGTTTAATATATTTAAAAACTTTTTAACAAAAAATTAAACCGACGAAATACGGAACTGAAAAGTAAAAAATAAAATAAACCTTCTTAGTCTCAATAACTAAGCTCCTAAACTAATGTAAGTAACTAATTTTGAGTCGGCGCCAAACAAACAAGCAAATGAATTAGGTAAGGCATAAAATGATGGCATCGAGTTGGGCGGTGACATTCTGATAATTTTTTTGAAGTAATTTAATGATCTTCGTTGATTGTTTGTTTGGCGCCGACTCAAAATTAGTTACTTACATTAGTTTAGGAGCTTAGTTATTGAGACTATGAAGGTTTATTTTATTTTTTATTTTTCAGTTCCGTATTTCGTCGGTTTAATTTTTTGTTGAAAACTTTTTATTCTTCAATTTTTTGTGGCTGAAATCTACTAATTACTAACTGCTTGTTTTTTTGATTACTTCCAAAATACTTACTTCCCCACTTTACTTCAACTATTACCAGTTAAATAATATGATTATCTACTTTTACTATTTGTTGTAATATAAATTATTTTTTTTGTTCTGGTTAGTTTATTTCATTACTTTGTATATCATTCCATCCTCTCATCGAATATAATGATTGTGATAATGACACTATCTGTCATTGTCAACTACATATGTGTGCCAATGTTCACAAGTGAAAAATAAATTATTCCCTATTTTTCTACCCGTAAGGGTGGATAATTCCATTTGAAATCCAAATATGATCAACTATGAGGTATATTCTATCTGATAGAAGGAGAATCATCCAAATCGAATATCCCAGTACAAAGTTATGCCTAATAGAATCGGTTAACGAGCCAGAATTCAGAGGGTGAGTGATCAATATCCTCCATTCTGCTACCCTTAGGGATGGATTTCATCTTCTTTTAAATTCAAATGAGACCAACTTCGAAGTACACCCTATCCACTGAGAAAAGAATTATCGGAATCGGACGCCCCAGTAAAAAGTAATGCGTGATAATAAATAAAAAAAAATGATGAAAAAATATACGCGTCGACTAGAGAACCTCCTCCTTTTTGGTTTCGTCGGTTAAAAAAGTGTATATGTAGATGTATGTATTATTATATTCATTATAGTCATGAGATATTATTATCCTCATTATTATATAACTATTATTTCATGTAATTTTTGCCGAGGATTATGAAAAACATATTTTTTTATTTGTTTTTTGATTTTTTTTATTTGTTCCTCGTTTCTCAGACTTTCTGGTATCGTATTGAATATTTTGATTTCTTAACAAACGGGATATGGTAGAGGTTACGTCCTCTTGTATTTTGTTTCTTCGCTGATTTGTGTTATTATTTTAGTTTTTTTTTCGATCTTTATATTTTTATTTGGTAGAACGATTTGCATTGCTATTGTGTAGTGGTCAGTTATATTATTTTCTATGATTACGGACAGTACTGTATCATATTCATTACTTTTTGAGTTCAAGAAAATATGATATATGCATGTTCTAGACGCGGGTCGTATGATAATGTTGATTGCCGATATGCATCTCCGTTCATTTAGGATAGTTAAGTAAATGTGGAGAATGTCAGTTTGTAAATAATGAATATTCAAATAGAAAAGAAGAAGACATAATAAATAAATAATGAACTATCAGGGTGAAAGTGTGAAAAAAATCGTGTGCGGTCGGGAGACTCCCATCAGAAACGAAGTTCCTTGCGCTTTTTCTTCAACTTCCAATGGAATTCGATATTGAGATTTGGAATGCTCATATTTGTATGTTTTCGTCACGTGAAGAAGAATCGCTATGTTTCCTCCATGGTTCCAAACGATCCAATAAATCAATTATTATCAAGGTAGCAGAATATGTTGCCATAAGTCTAATGTATCCACCATTTTGTGTTTCTTTTTTCTCAATATTTTACCCTTGAATGTTGACGTTTTTCATTCCATCACATTTAATTGTCATTATACCAAGCAATACTATACCTATATATCCTTCTTCCAAACTCCTCCGCCACAGTAAAAGGTATTTTATTCCTGATAATAACATTCGTAATATTCAATATATCAAATTGGCATGCAAATAAAAATGACAATTAACAGATCAAACTGCGATATTTTTGCGATCTACAGACCTCCATCCACAGATGATTGATCAACTAGAGTATTTTTTAAAGCAGCATATTAGATCCCATTTTAGCATGTTGATAGGAGACCTGAACATAGATTTGAATAAGCCTAACATAATAACTAATTCCCACATCAACGTTCTCAGCTCATGTGGCTGCAAACAATATATAAAATCACCCACTGGAGTAACTCCACAAACAATGAGCTTCATTGACTATGCATTCATCAAAATGAAACACAACACAATTATATTCGAAAGCACAATAACATATTATTTTAGTGTCATAAATAACATAACGGAAAAAGACAAATCCTACCCAAGAAACACGAAACCCATATACAAACAAACAAAAACCATCAACCATGACAAACTCAACACTATCCTACAACAAGAAACATGGAACGAAGTCTATGCCGGACAAAATGTTGACTCAGCCTACTATTTATTTCAAAACAAATTATCATCAGCTATAATAAAATGCACACATTATAGAAACATGAAAATTCCCAGAAAAATTAAGCCCTGGATTTCACAGGGATTAATCACATCAATCAAAAAGAGAGATAAATTGAAAAAAATGCATTAAGGAAAATAACCCTGAACTCTGGAATGAATATAAACTATATCGAAATTAGTATTATATTTGTGGCAAATTTTTTGTAGCTCATGTTGTGTTTTGTGGATCTTCATGCTGCCGAGATGGAAAGAGAGTTGTACTGGGTCGAATGTTTCCGTTTGTTGGTGGAGATCATCTGAAGGGTGAGTTCGTTTTTATTGTATATAACTTTCAATAGATGTTTTTGGGTTATTGATACTTTATTCAGTATTGTATTATTTGTTGATCCCCATGCTAATATACAATATGTGATTGCACGAGGGAAAAGTGAAAAGTTCTTAAAGATTTGAATCTATGGGTAGAAAAATAGGAGATGATTGATTTGTCACTTGTGAACATTGGCACACATATGAAGTTGACATTGACAGATCCTCCTACATCCGTCACAATAATTACATTCTATGAAAGGATAGAATTATAATATACAAAGTGATGGAATCAACTAACCAGAACTTAATAATTTATATTATATAACAATAAATAGTTAAAGTAGATAATCATATTATTTAGAAGTTAATAGTTGAAGTAAGCTAGGTAAGTAAGTATTTTGGAAGTAATCAAAAATTAAGTAGGTAGTAATAAATAGATTTCAGCCACAAAAAATTTAAAAATAAAAACTTTAAAAAAAATATTGAACTGAAATCAAATGAAAAGCAAAAATAAAATAAACCTTTTTAGTCTTAATGATAATTGAGCTCCTAAACTAATTTTGAGTCGACGCCAAACAAACTGGCAATTGAATTTGGTAAAGCGTAAAATGATGGCAGCGAGATAATTGTTTGTTTGGCGCCGACTCAAAATTAGTTACTCACATTAGTTTAGGAGCTCAATGAACATTAAGACTAAGAAGGTTTATTTAATTTTTTGCTCATCAGTTGATTTATTCGTCAATTTTTTTTTTTTAAGTTTTTATTTGTCGAAATTCATGGATTTAAGACGGCGGCTCCAAGATGGGGGACGAGTTTTGTGATTATAGTCCAATTCGATTCAAAATTGGTATGCGGCGGCTTTCGCGATCGGAGATTTGGAATTTTCCGTCAAAATTCAATCAAGATGGTGGCTCCAAGATGACTTATGGTCATTTTTATCCAAAATTGGGATATGGGGGTTTTCAGGTTAGGAGATTATGAATTTTTCCTCAAAATCTATAAATTGAAGTTGGCGACTCCAGGATAGCGGACGAGTTTTGTGATTATGGTCAGATTCTATTCAAAATTGGTGTGTGGGAGTTTTTGAGGTCGGAGTTCATGATTTCTTTCAGCTCAAAACTAACAGGGAAGAGACCTTGTAATGACGATACTCCACTAGAAATGAACAGTTTGAGGCAAACTAACTGAAAAGCAAAAAATAAAATAACTAATAAAAAAAAAATTTTAAAGACAAGCTTTTATTCAAGCCGTGCACTAAAACGTATCAAACGAGTTTAAGTCATCGCTGACAATGATTTAATAATTAATACTTCGACTAGTTGTTACTTACCAACCAATCATTGTCCAATGGAATTAATTGGTACTTAGTTTTATAAACACTTCGCGCGAAAAGCTTTTTGAAACCAAATTATTCAACAAAAAATAATCAAATCATTGTCAGCGATGACTTAAACTTATTTTATACGTTTTAGTACACTGCTTAAATGAAAGCTTGTCTTCAAAAGATTTTTTATTAGTTATTTTTTACTTTGAGTTTCAAAAGTTTCTGTGTATTTATACCGCTTTTGATGCCAGATGATAGATATTGGATATGAAAGAGTGGCATCTTTGTCCTATGGTTTTTTCGGGAAACTTTGGGTCACTCAATTTCTCTTGGAACAACACCCGCCAATTATGACAAGAACTCATTCATCATTACCTTAGTCGAATGTAGCATCATTATTCACGAAAAATCCATCCATAGTGGGTAACTGTTTCTGAATTATCCATCCAATTACTCAAATATTTGTTTGTATTGACATTTTTCAGACCCTATCATCCACAAGAAACGCAGTTCTGCATTGAGGAGAATCGAACGAAATGCTCTCAGTAAACAGAGAAGGGGTTGTTTTGAAATTTTATCTGGGAGTGGCGAAAGTTTTAGCTCTAGTTCCCTTTTTGCATACAAAGAGGAGCAGATTTTCCAGAAGCTACGTGCTGTTTTTCTACGCACCATTTTTCGCATACATGATTGTTCGTTATGGTCCCTGGTCCAGTGAGAAAGCTGAGCTACGAACTTCAAAAGCTATTACTAATTCTGCTTTGGCGGTAATCCATCTGAACTTATTGACAGCTCAACTGTATGGAGCAGTGTCCAGTAGATTGTACTGGAAAAAGCTACTCAAAAACTTATATTGGCATGATGCTAGTCTGGGTAACACCCTTTTTAACGAAATTAACATTAGGTGTCGTGTTTTTATACCCGTTTTATGTTTGATATTCGTTATATGTTTCACCATATACGGTAATCTTAAAGAAAACCCTTATACATCAACTACCTTGGTGATATTATTCTGTATTAAGGAGGTAGTGATTCTGATCCAGACCTTCCTCATGTCAACTATTATTTATGAGCTGTGCGATCTCTTGAAGAAACGATATGACCACCTGACTCACGTTGCTAATGAATTGATGGAAGCATCGAGTAGATTTGAGAATAATATTATGGAAAAGCAGAATGGGAACTTAATACAAGGCACATCCTTGAAAACGATTCGTTGGCAGTTCAAAATTGGAAGGATCAGATACATGTACCGTATACTTCATGCAACTGTTGAACAATTCAATAGCATATTTGGGAAGTATGTATTATCCAGTTTCTTCAGTGCATTCACAGATATTATAATGGTTCCTAATATTTTCCTGGGAGATCATTCGGTGGATTTTGATGGAGTATGCTGGGGACTGGGACGAGTTATCATCAAATGGGTAAGTGAGAGCATAATTCAGTACATTTACGTGGAAGAAGAGAGTGTTGCCAATATGTGCAATATTTCGAATTTTCTAAGGTTTTTTGTACTATTGCACAGTAAGTATTTAAATCCGTAGTACTATATCGAAAACAAAATTTTCCTATTCTCTGTTAGAATTCTCTTCTACGTTGAGTGTTGAAGATTTTGTTTGCATTTTCCGCCATATGAAAATAAGTGGAGAGAGAGACAGATATAGAGAGAGATAATTCTATTGAATAACCACAAGAACATAAAAGTACAATGAGATATAAATCCTAATCCTGAAATCCGTAACAATCAAACGTGGTAGCTATTTGATGAGAGAATTTTCCAACAAAACCATCAATAGGTTTGTCAGTGGAACTTTTTTTTTGTGCTGTGTTTTTTGTTGCCAAATTATACATACATTGACGCATTAAGAGATACCGATCCCTTTTTTTCATATATCGTTGAAAACGTTGTTAATTGCATTATTATTTGATTTAATCCAAAATTCAGTTTTTTAAACGAACCCATTGTAGGTGAGATTTTCATAATTTCTAATGCAGCAAGTTGTATATTTTGGAGAGGAAATAAATGAAATTATTTTGTCCCAACCTTTTCCGCATGAATGGAGTGACGTAGGCGTGATTGGTAACTGCTCTCGTGGCATAATTGTGTTCCATCCGTTCTATACTTCTGGTTCTATATACAGGGTGAGGCACCCCATACGACACGGTCCCTGTAAACCAAACCAATAATTTTTCCGGGAATTTCTCCATTTCATTATATGTATATTGATTAAGGCTGCAAAAGGAAATTAATTTGGAGTATACAGGGTGGCTCAAAAGAGTGTGACCTATCAAAGTTATGTTTTTTTTAATAGAACACCCTGTATCTCGTTACACTTTTGGATAGGTCAGGAAAAACTTATATGATTTCAATTGAGGTACTATGTACCTAACTTCAACCGTTCTCGAGTTATTGATTTTTTTGTGAAAATGCTAGGTACAATTGGATACTAAATAACATCGAAATGTATAGAAATCATCCCATCGAATACTGACCAAGCATGAAAGAGGTTTTGGGCTATTGATTTCGATAAAACCCGTTTCTCAGTATTATACAAATGTTCAAAAATCATTGTCACTTTTTTATAATTTCGGACAAAGATAACTTTGTTATATCAAATGGAACACCCTGTATTTTTTTGGTCTGAACAATATAAAATTAAATTTTCTTTCATTTCATATTGGGGTTCCCTATACCAAACATAAATAGTTTTTCAGATATTGGCTTTTTCAAATAGTAGTTCCTATTTCAATGCATTCTTCGGATCAGGATAGCTTTGAAACGACATTTATTCAACTTTTTTTGAAATAATTCCTATTGACAGTTATTGTGTATCACGTTATTCAAAACATTCACTGAATAATTGGCGTCGAAAATAGAAACTCATCCCATTCAAGAGCGGATAGATATGATTTTAGCGATTGGTGAGTGTTCAGAGAATTGCCTTTTGGCGTCGAGGGTGTATGCCCAAAAATATCCAGACCGGAATCATCCAAACAAGTTGGTTTTCAAACGATTGCTACATCAATTTCGTAGGACTGGAAGTGTAGCTTATGAAAAGGCAAATAGACCAAAACCTATCATTGAAAATGAGGAAAATGAATTTTTTATTATGGGATCAATCAACGAAAACCCTCATACGAGTCAACGTAAGATCGAGAAAGATACAGGGATAAGCAGACGGAGCATTTCTAGGGTAATAAAAAAATACAAATTTCACCCGTACCGTATTCAGATGCACCAGGAATTATATGAAATAGACTTCCATCGACGAATCGAGTTTTGTCCATGGGTTCTGGACAAGTTTAGTGAGGATGAACATTTTTTGAATTCCATTTTATTTTCTGATCAATCTACTTTTCATAACAATGGCTTAGTGAACAGACACACCAGAATAGATGGTCTGTTAACGTGTGGGGAGGAATTATAGGTGGGGAGGAATTATAGGTACACAAGTTATAGGACCATACTTTTTTCATGGAAATTTGAATGGTCAAAAACTTTTACAATTTTTACGAGGTGATCTGCTTGAGCTTCTGAAGAATGTGCCGCTGAATATCAGACAACGGATGTGGTTACAGTTGGATGGAGCTCCGGCACATTTCAAATTCAGTGTCAGACAGTTTCTGAATATGTGCTTTCCGAATAAATGGATTGGTAGGGGAGGACCACAAAATTGGCGAGCGAGATTACCAGGTTTGACTTGCCTTGATTTTTTCCTATGGGGATACTTGGAGAATTAGGTTTACGACACTCCTCAAACCACACTGGAAAATATGAAGGAGAGAATAAGGCTGCTTTTCGAAGAGTGACGCCTCAAATGTTAAGAAGTCTTTCATAGAGAGAGTGGCTTTTTGTATTCAACAGGATGGTCGTCATGTCGAGCACCTACTTTGAATTGAATACATTTGTGTTTCATATTTTGTTGGTGTTTCAGTTGAAAAAAAAAAATTGTATAGTCTGTTTAATGAACTACTGTCAGAATATGAATGTAAATGATAACTTCATTTTAGTGAACAGTAAATATTATTTTCGATGAAGTGAAGTATAACAACTGTCAATGAGAATTCTGTGAGCAAATCAAATAAATGTCGTTTCAAAGCTATCTTGATTCAAAAGAATGCATTGAAATAAGAACTACTATTTGAAAAAGCCAATATCTGTGAAACTATTCAGGTTAGGTATAGGGAACTCCAATATGAAATGGAAGTTAGATGAATTTCATATTGACCAAAAAAATACAGGGTGTTCAATTTGAAATAACAAAGTTATCTTTGTCCGAAATTATAAAAAAGTGACAATGATTTTTGAACATTCTGTATAATAGTGGGAAACAGGTTTTATTGAAATCAATAGCCCAAAACCTTTTTTATGCTCGGTCAGAATTCGAAGGGATGATTTCTATACATTTCGATGTTATTCAGTTTCCAATTGTACCTAGCATTTTCATAAAAAAATCAATAACTCGAGAACGGTTATAGTTAGGTACATAGTACCCCATATGAAATCATATTATTTTTTCCTGACCTATTCAAAAGTGGCGTAACGAAATACAGGGTGTTCTATTTTAAAAAACACAACTTTGATATGTCACACTTTTTTGAGCCACCCTGTAGACTCCAATAATTTCCTTTTGCAATATACATATAATGAAATGGAGAAATTCCAGAAAAAATTAATGGTTTGGTTTTCAGGGACCGTGTCGTATGGGTTGCCCCACCCTGTATATGCTTCATTATCTCTAGGGTATATAGAGTCTGAATATCTCTTGAGGCAGAGTCCTCGAAAAGTTGTGTTGAGGGAAAGCGAAAAGGTCTATTTAACATTATTTTGATGAGAAGTTTTTGTGTGATTGCCACTTTTTTATGTGTGTTTGGTATGCTCCTCCCCACGCTAGCAGGCCGTAGGTTATTATTGGTTGAGCTAGTGTGTAATATGCTGTCAGTAATTTTTTTTTTTATTTGACACGTTTTTAAATGTTTTGAAGGTGTATATTAATTTTCTCAGTCTTTTTTGACAGAGGATGTTTGATCTTCCCACTTCATGTTATCATCAATATTTATTCCCAAGTATTTCATAGATCTAGTTCTTTGTATTTACAGTGAGCATTCACAGTCTTCATTCATTCGGCATATGTGGTCATGAATTATAAGTGTATTGATATTTTGTTGCTTACATGACTTTAAGGTAAAAGTTATGAATTTGGTTTTGGAATAGTTCGATTTCAGCAAATTATCGTCTAACCATAACTTATTTGAAGAAATTTTTTGGCTTTCGTCTTTGAAACAATTCTTCCCGACATATATTATGGTGTCATCTGCATATGACACGATATCACATATTAGCGCGATCTCATAGTGGTCATTGATATACAATGTGAAGAGCAATGGGCCTAAAACAGTACCTTGTGTTATACCGGTTCTGAAAGTGAGTAGTTCACTGTTAGGATCCCCGATCTTGACACATTGTTTTCTGTCGCTAAAGTAACTTGCCAAGAGTTTGACTGTATTTTCTGTAAGACCATATGCTGGTAGTTTCTTCATTAGTCTTCCATGTGATATTGTGTTAAGAGCTATAGCAAGGTCGAGGAACATTGCCATAGAAGGTTTTGATTTGTCAATTCTTTCATATATTATTTTTGTTAAAAAGGTTATAGCGTCCTGTGTACTCAACTTCTCACGAAAGCCAAATTGTTTTTCTGATAGTAATTTATTTTCATTTAAGAAAGTCGTGATGTTTTCTTCAATTACATTTTCGAAATATTTTGCTATGTTCGATACCAAGGATATTGAATAATTTTCCACCGGTTTTGTGTATTGGCTTTACCACTGCTACTTTCAATGATTCTGGAAATACACCCTCTCTTATTGATAAGTTGATTATATTGGCTAGTGGTCGGGAAATTCTATTTTTCGGGGTTTTCAGTGAAGAACTTGTAATACCATCTATACCGGGCGCAGTGTTATTCTTGAAATCGTTTATATGTTTCAGAACAGTTTTTTCAGTGACATACTGTATAGTTAGGTGCTTTTGGTTCCTTTTTTTATCTCCTTTGTTGAGTTTGAGACATTTATACTATTTGCAATATCAATACCCACGTTTATGAAAAATTAGTTAAATCAATTTGATATGTTCTTTTCAGTCATTTGTCCGTCTCTTTTTAGTTCTGGGATAACATTTTGTTTATTTTTCTTATTCAGCAGCCCATTGGTTATTTACCAGATTTTCGAAGGGTTTTGATTATTTTCGTCTACTTTTTGTTCATAGTAGGATTGGTTAGCTTTTTTTAATAGTTTTTTCACGGTATTCCTATAAACTGTATATTGCTTTTTCAGTTGCATGTCATTTGGGTATTTTTGTACCTCTTGATCTGAATTATCTCTATGGTTTATGGAGTTGATGAGGCCAGTAGTGATCCACAACTTCCTCTTTGGTTTTTTGTTCACTGTATTTTTCAATTGCATCAAGAATGGTCCTGGTTAAAATGGAAGCGGCATTTTCTGCATTTGTGGTCGGTATTATTTCCTCCCAATTCACGCATTATTTGGATAGTTGTCAGTTTTTGGTGATTTATCACTTCGATAGTGCACTCAGTGATTCCGGGGGTTTGTTATTCTGTGTTTTTTGATTTGTTATAAGTCTAAGTGATTGTGGATAATGGTCGCTTATTCTACTATGCGGTATCTATAACCATTTTACTATGTTTTTATGAATATGTGGTCTATACATGACCTATTTTCATTTTCAATTCAGGTGAAATTATTTATATAAGATAAAAATGAATTTGCTGCCATAGCGTTCAAATAATGTTCACTCATATCATTGGTTTTCAATATATTTATGTTCATATCACCTACGATAATTTCGGATCCCAGTTTACAGTAGTTTTTCATGTATGTTGAGAGAGCTTCATTGAATTCATATAAACTGTAGGAAGGGGATGTTATAGTAATAGCATTTGGACCAACTTGATGATTTCTACGTTATGTTCCAGGTTATCTTTCATGAAACAAACTACACCATCATTTTTATTAATATTTCCATGATTGTAATGAAGTTTTTATTGATCAATAACGAAATCATCAATATTATTTATTTAAAATGTTTCCGTCAGAACAACAACGTCAAAGCAATTTTCGAACGTTTGTAAAGGTATTCGTAATTTTTTGATAGGCTTCTAATATGCATCTAACGAAATACATTATTTTCCTTACTGTCAATTTTCTACTTGTCTCAATATCATGCGATATAATTGTTGCAATATTATCGGTTCTGTCAGCATTTTCCAAATATTTATTTATCATAAAAATAGACAATGCGATATAAAAATAAACTGAAAATACAGGGTGTTCCCTAACTACGGTACAAAACTCCAGGGGGTGTTTCGTTAGGTCATTTGACAAAAAAAAGTTCCTATGAACATATGTCCGGAGTCGCTTCGTTTCTGAGATACAGGGCGTTGAAGTATAAAAAAAAGGTATTTATAAAATATCCTGAATATCCTGAAACCGATGTGGTTGAAATGTGGTACAGCTATTTGAAGTAATAAGGCAAATATTTGGCCCTAAGTAGGTCCAGTGGCGTCTCAGTGGGCACCACAGCCACCAATACTGAGAAAAAAAAATTCTCCTTTTTAGTGCATTTGAATATAAGCGTGGGTTCTAAAAAGTTTTTTTATAAGCGTGGTAAAAATACAACTTTTTGGCCTCCTGTGTTTTTTTTTCATATTTAGCTTAGTTTTCGAGAACAGAAAAAATGAAGGCACTCTACAATCATGATTACCTGCTATGGAAACCAGCTGACAGTGATAGTATTGTCATATCAGTAAAAGTCAGAGTTGTCAATTAGCAGTGATTCCATCATGAATACTTTTACTAACGCTGAAAAGGCTGACATGCACTTTATGTGAAACTGGAAGTTTCAATAAAGTGGTGGAAAACGCCTGAACTAGAAGCTATACTTGATGCGATAGAAGAAGATCCTTCAAATAGTACCAGGAAGATTGCACTGCAGCTTGAAGTAAGCCCAAAAATCGTTTGGAAAGTTTTAAAAAGAAACCTCCTATACCCATATCACATACAGCGGGTCCAAGCTCTACTGTCTAAGGATTTTTACCCAAGATCAATGTTTTGCAGGTGGTTGATTCATACGATGGCACACAATGATAATTTTTTACCAAATATTTTATTTACGGACGAGGTAAATTTTTCACGAGATTCTATTATGAACTTTCACAATAACCATTTCTGGGCCGACGAAAATCCCCACATTATTAGAGAAAGTCATTTTCAGCAACGATTTTCGCTGAACGTTTGGGTAGGAATTATTGGTGACTACCTAATTGGACCCTTTTTTTACCAGTAAGATTATCAGGTCCATCCTACACGGCTTTTTTGCGAAATCATTTTGTTGGAAGAAGTACCCGTACTTGTAAGAGGCAACATGTGGTTTATGCACGACGGAGCTCCAGCCCATTTTAGTGTTCTTGCTCGTCAGCATCTCGACATCACCTACCCTAATCGCTGGATTGGACGTGCAGGACCTCAACATTGGCCAGCTCGCAGTCCTGATATGAATCCTCTAGATTTCTATTTATGGGGTCATCTGAAGGCTCTCGTTTATAAAACCCTTATACTAGATGTGAATGACTTGAGGAATCGAATAAGTGACAATTGCAATGTCATAAGGAATACTCCAGGTATTTTTGAACGTGTCAGACAATCAATGACACATCGATTGCAGTCGTGTATTTTATCAGACGGTGGACATCTTGCTCATTTACTTTAAGGTCGAAATTGTTCATTTTTACTTCAGCTTTGTATTTTATGTTGTCCATGGATAATTTGTAGAATAAGTTAAAGTATTTTTTTTTCGTAATTAGCCTCGTTTGCAATATGTTTGATCGTCATCAGGAGTTGTTTATATTATGGGGAAATGTGCTCGTCGATGAAAATTTTTCTTTGTCCGGCAGACCCTTCAAATATCACAACCGTTTTTTTGGACAGGATTTCTTCTCGTGTTGCATTTGATTTGAACTGCACTATTATTTGGGGTATTCTTGTCTTGTTTCTCGTTGGTACTCGTTGTGCGGAATCGATTTCTGTAGGATTCAGGTTAATATTCAGCTCTTTGACACTTCTATGACGAAAAGGGAAACATTCTCAATTGAAAAGTTAATGGATTTTTCCTTTGATTGAAAAATCTACGACAAAAATGAAGTAATTTTTAATAAATCTAACAGAAAACAACTACTTTTCCGGCTAAAGCCATTGCTCAATTTTATTTATTTTGTAACCGAGATCTCCAATTACTTTATCATTCTGTTCATTCTTCTTCTCAAGGTTCTCAACTCTTTTTCATAGATTTGTTATCAGTTGATTGTTCTCTTTCAATTTATTTTGGATATCATCATTGTGATATCATGGTTTATTGTTATTGAAATGTTTCTAGATAGCGTGAGAACAAGAGTTGAAAAATAAATAATTTTGAGTGTCAATATTACATACTCATTTCTGAAATTCTACCCAAGAACATCAAACATAATTGGCGACGGGGTATTGAACAGAATCCACAATGAGCCATATTAACTCAAATTGACTTTTGTCACAATCAGGACCTTTCAAATACAGAGAAACATATTGGAAACACCGCTTTACGGCAGACAATATTGAAAAATACAGAGAAACATATATGGAAACACTGCTACAAGTTCAAAAACGTGTTAAATAGATATAAAGCTCCTAAAAATATGAGCGATAGCTCATTCGATTTGGAATGACGTCTAGAAAAATGTTTTTTGAAGGTTTATTAGCACGTAAAAAATTGCGATTGTTATTAACAAAATAAGATTAAAAAAAGAAGGTATTTCGTTTTTCGTTAATAATTTCTAAAATAATGATATTTAAGGAATTATGAAGAAGATCCTGAAAGAGGAGGAAATTTCCGGGTACTCTATCTCTTTTATTCATAATTTTTTTCTAACTCTGAAAATAGGGCTCCGCGAGGTCGTTACGGCATAGGCGCACCGTCTAAAAAGCCGTTATATCACTTAAATATTTTTTTTATAGTATTAAATGACAATTTAAAAATTTGAATAAATAATGGTGTAATCTAGACACTTGGACGAAAAAAACCTCGGTAAAAAAAAATTTCCATGTCGATTTTTCAAAAAGTTAATTAACTAATTTTTTGCCAATCTCTGTTTTTATAAATTACGACATAAAAGTTTAAATAATTGGTCTATAAAATTTTCGCTCCGTGGAGCTCTTTTCATTTAGGTACTTGATGGAGCAATGCCAATTTTTTTTATTAAAGTTCATTATTTTGTTAATATAATTCTTTTAACAAACAAATGCAATTTCAAAAAAAATTTATCAAAAAAATTTTCATTGCTGTTTTTTCATCTGATATAGGTATTAATTAACATTGGAAAAAAAATTTTTACGTAATTTGTTAAGAAATTGTTTACAAACAAACAGACTATTTTGGGATTTAAAAAAAAATTTGTTCACCATCTTATTGCATAGGTAAAATTATGATAAAAAAAATATATTTCCCAAATACATTTTTTTATTGTTTATAATCATTTTTTTTATATTTCAATTGCTTAAATAATTAGTTAAGAAATTATTTTATTCTTAAAAATCATCATTGGTCTTTTTCAATGAATCAACAGAGATTTTTTTTTTTGATAAATAATTTCATTGTTTATTAACTTAACAATTTGTTATAAACAAATAATATTAACCGTTATATTTTTTTTCGAAAACTTCAAAAAATAACAAAAACAACTATGTATAACAAAGTATAGAAAATTATTTTTTGTTTCTTTTACAGCATTGTTACATATTATATGATAATGAAATTACAGCCGTTCCATAATTTGTCAAGTTATAAATTGTTATAACTTTTGAACTTTGAGAGATACGGTAAAGGACATTCGGATCATTTTTATAAAATATTCATTTATTTTCAGAATGAATTCAAAATCGATTCTGTAACCATTGCTTATAAGTTGTTATAAGCATTTGTTAATGAAAAAATTATATTTTTTTATATTTTTTGGAATTTCATAGCTTATAACTTGTTGAATAATATAGATACAGCTACCGACTTAGGAAGTTTTTTGTTCTATGATGAAATATCTTTCTAATAACGTATAAATTATAAATAATTTGTGTTTAAATAATATACTAGTTTAAATTTATACTTACCTAATTTACATATATATATATATATATATATATATATATATATATATATATATATAATATATTTTGAAATGTTCTTTTTTTTTTATGTTCTGGTTCCCACGAAAAGGGATATCCTGTAATGTTCAGAGAACATCGGGGGAACCAAGAGAAAGAAGGTAGGAGTTGGTGTTCTTCTTAAATTTCTGGAGGTTGTATGCCTCGGGGAACACCTCCCTAGGCAATGAGTTCCAAAGCCTCGCTGTTCGTTGGATGAACGAGTCTTTGGAAAGTGATGTTCTGCAGGTCTCCAAAGTGACCACGAAGGGGTGTGATGACTGAACTTGACGGGTTAGTCTCGAAGAGACTGCCAAAGCAGGAACGATTGTTGATATTTCAGAAGAGCATCGCCCATGAAAATATCTATAAAATAGAGACAAATCGCCAACTTTTCTACGGTGTTCCAGACAAGTGAGCGAGTTTGTAAGCGAGGCATCACCGACGAGACGAATTGGCCTTTTTTGGACAGAATCCAATAGCCTCAGGATATGTTTAGGTGCCGCGCTCCAAATATGGGAACAGTATTCCAGGACAGGTCGGCTCTGTGCCTTATAGATCATAAGCAGCTGAGTGGGGGTGAAATAGCTCTTGGCACGAAACAAAAAACCAAGTTTTTGGGATGCACTTTTGGCAATGGACCTCACGTGATTTTGCCAGGAAAGGTTATTGCTGATAGTAATACCAAGCATCGATATAGATGACTTCAGTGGTATGGTTACTCCTGACAAAGTTATGATAGGCACAGTGAGATCGGCTTTTCTAGAGAAAAGACATGCTTGTATTTTGTTTGCATTGAATTCTACCAAGTTATTAGATCCCCACTCGAGAATTGTTGCTAAGTCCATATTTATATTATTAACATTTCTTCCTCGTTCATTTCTGGTTTCACGGGCTGATATAGGGGCCCTGGAAGAGAAAGCGGTATGGAGGGTACTATCATCGGCAAAGCTGTGTACTGGACATGAAGTTGCTTTCAACAGGTCGTTGATGTGAAGTAGAAATAGTGTTGGTGTGAGAATAGATCCTTGCGAAACACCAGCATTTATGAGTAGAGTGTCAGATGAAACTCCATCGACCACTACATGGAGAGACCTGTTTGAGAGAAAACTAGCAAGCAGAGAACACAGCTGAGGGGGCAAGCCATAAGACGGAAGCTTGGCGAGGAGTCCCTGGTGCCAAACTCGATCAAACGCCTTGGAGATATCTAATGCCACAGCTAAAGTTTCTCCATACTTTTCAATAGATAGCTGCCATATATGTGAGACGTAAGCGAGCAGGTCACCAGTTGATATCTGATGGCGGAAGCCATATTGCCTATCGTTGACAATTCCTGAGTCTTCCAGATATTTCATGAGCTCGATGTTGATGGCTTTTTCCATGACCTTTGAAATAATAGATAGCAGTGCGATAGGTCTGTAGTTGCTAGGTAGGGCCTTTTTGCCTTTTTTAGGGACTGGCTGTACTCTTGCGATTAACAAAATAATGTGTAATTGATAATTTCCTTTTATCCGTACGTTATTGTTGTTAAGTTTCTAACAATAAAAATAATAAAAATAAAATAATTTAGAAAATATACTTGAAAAAAATATAAAAATAGAAAATAAATTCAATTATTATTTTAGTAAATAAATAATTAAACTTTAGCAGAATATTAATAATTCTAGTGATAAATGAATGAAAATGATCAATAGCAGAGGTGGGACTTTTTTATTGGAAATTTCCTCCTCTTTCAGGATCTTTCTTCATAATTCCTTAAATATCATTATTTTAGAAATTATTAACGAAAAACGAAATACCTTCTTTTTCAATCTTATTTTGTTAATAACAATCGCAATTTTTTACGTGCTAATAAACCCTTAGAAAACATTTTTCTAGACGTCATTCCGAATCGAATGAGCTATCGCTCATATTTTTAGGAGCTTTATATCTATTTAACACGTTTTTGAACTTGTTGATAAGACTATTACGGCAGACAATATTGAAGATGAAAAGAAAAAGAAGTCGATTCTACTAATATGTTGTGATGAGGGAGCTTATAAACTGCTTGAGAATTTGTGTATTCCTAATTCTCCAGAAGAAAAGTCTTTTGAGGAACAGATCACTTTATTGGATGAACATTCCAAACCAGTGCAGTGTAGTTTCGCGGAAACACAAAATTTGTATGCTGCAAATAAGAGTTCAGAAGAATTAGTTAAGCGACACGTATCAAGAGATTAGCACTAAAATGTGATTTCAAATCAGAACTTCAAATACTTTTGACAGATTGATTCGTTATTGGTTTCTATGAGGGTAAAATTAACAAAGAATTTTTGAAGAGAAAACGGATATTGCATTAGAAAAAAATTTCGGAATTGTTTGCAGTCATGAAGTAAGAATAAATAGAAGTGGAATATTACCAAAAGAAGATTTGTTCTACAGGAATTCTAGTGCAGAAATGAATATCAATCAGAGTAAACCAAATTCATCAAAATTGGCATCGGACCGAAGACAGATACCAAGAGGAAGAGCCAAGATTCGTGAGAATGGACGAGAGACTTCCAGTTGCACTATCTGTGGAAAAAAATCATTTAAAAAATAAATGCAAGTTGCATCTTGCTATATTTGTCAACAAAAAGGTCATATCGCAACCGTTTGCGAGAAGAGAGAAATGAAATATATTTGGGTTATATAGTTGACAAATCAGGGTTGCATACTCGTCCTGATAAAATATGGGGAATCACAGAGGCTCCAATACCAAATAATAAACAAAAATTGCCATATGTTCTTGGATCAGTCAATTATTATCATACAATTGTAGATAAGTGTTCATCACATTTGCATCCTCTTTACAATTTACTCAACTAGAACCTAGAACCCTTCGTCATTACATTCATATTAATTCATGGCATTTAACAGATTCTGACAATGCGTTCCCAACTCAACATTTTGGATCTTGATGAAATAGGGAGAGTGTTGGATTATTTTACCAAGTGATTTTATTTTGATATCTTTATATTTTGTTATTGAAAAACAAAATGAAGTTGTTTATATGCTGAAATTGCGTTTTTGCTGAAGTCATTTTTCATCTTGCTACTTTTGCCTTTATATATTGAGTACTCTGTAATAGATTCTCAGAAAATGTTTCTCCCGGTATTTTAGATCATTCAACTGACATTGGAAATACTACGTTCATGTGAGTACTCAAAATTCAATTTCCGTTATCGTTCACTTCAGTGATCAATCCCTTCCTCTGGAAAGTTTTTATGTCAATTATCGACAATATTCCATTCATTATAACTTTGTTCGCATAAACCATCATTATTCACAGTATTCATCCATCCTAGGTGATTATTTCGAAACTGTCCATTCAATTACTCATCCTCATTTTTGTTTGTATCGACATTTTCAGTCACTAACATACAGGAAAAACTCAGTTGTTCAATGATAAGCATCGAACAGAATGCTTACGAAAGAAATAGGAATTCTTTTGAAGTTTTATCTGAGAATAGCGAAAGTTCTTGGTCTGGTTCCCCTGTTAGACTCGAAGAAAAGCAGGCTTTCAAGAAGCTACATACTGTTATTCTATACACCATTCATCATATATTGGGCGTTTCGTTACTGTCCATGGTTCAATGTGTTTAGTGGAACAAAACTGACAGCTTCAGCAATGATTTCTAATGTTGTTGTTGGGATAATCCATTTGAATGGGTTGCTGATTCAATTGTATGGAGCACTGTCCAGTGAATTCCATTGGAGAAAGCTACTCAAATACTTATCTTGGTATGATTCCTCTATGGATTACACTCATTTTACCGAAATTGGCCTGAAGTTTCGTGTGTCAGTATATGTCTTCTGTTTCATAATTACAATATTTCTAACTATATATGGTTACTTTAAACCAACATCTTATGCATCAACTACCTTGATGATATTATTCCGTACCGAGGAGATAGTAATTTTGATTCAGACCTTAATCATGTCAGCTATCATTTATGAGGTGTGTGACCTCTTGAAGAAAAGATATGACCTCCTGAATGGCGTCGTCACTAAACTGGTCAGAACATCGAGCAGAATACAGACTGATACTATGATAAAACGGAATGATTGCTTGATACAAGGCACATCCATGGAAATGTTTCATTTCATGTATAAGATTGGAAGGATCAAATGTATGTACCAAGTACTCTATGGAGCCACTGAACTATTCAATAGACTATTTGGGAAATATATATTATACAGCTTCTTCAATACATTCACAAATATTGTAATAGTTCTCAATATCTCACTGGGGGATCAGTTGTTGAAATGTAATGGACAATGTTGGATCTTTGGACAAGTAATTATCAAAGGGGTGAGTTAGATTTTTGTTTTGGTAAAGGTAGCCCAACAAACATTATAGGTAAAATTTACGTCATTTCGACCTTCGAATAGGTCAGCGCCCTAATTGGCGAAGGTTATTATTACGTTATAATTACCTTACATTTACCATTATGGGGAAAAAAATGGAAGTCGAAATTTGGGAAATTAAGACATTTTTCATTATAAGTTGAAGGCATAAATAGGTAAAATTGCCTCCAGACTAGTCGACT
The DNA here is from genome assembly GCA_018342105.1 of Gonioctena quinquepunctata. Classification (NCBI taxonomy): domain Eukaryota; kingdom Metazoa; phylum Arthropoda; class Insecta; order Coleoptera; family Chrysomelidae; genus Gonioctena; species Gonioctena quinquepunctata. Next base: position 11,566 of record JAFIRS010005720.1, on the reverse strand, counting down.
GATGGTAAAAATGTAGTCATTTTTACCTATTTCAGGTTATAAACACTGTAATAAAACAAACAACAAACCATGGCAGGTTAGAAGAAGATAATAAAAGTTTACTGTATATTGTGTATCTTAACCTACATGCTTATTCATGAAATCGTTGAAGTTGACATGAACATGGCGTATGAAGAGAGAACTGTCAATAAACGTATAGCAGAGAATGCAATTAGTGATGGTTTTGCATTCACACCTAGTTGTGATTTTATTTGCGATACAAACTTTTCTGTGATAATGTTGATTTTCACTCGTCTAACACAAGTGGGCCCATCAAATTAATAAATTTGTATGAAAAAAAACATTAATTTATGTCTACTTTCACAACTTTTTCCATCAAACACTTCAAAAACTGATTTTATAGATGAAGTATGTGTATACATATCATATTCACCTATTTTTTGACTACCAATCATTAAAATGTGGTCGATTCGAGAAAATTATGTATTATTTTTCAATGGCGGAAACGGTTCAAACCGAAAAATATGGCGTAGGTACCATATGGGACCTATATGTCGAAATTCCTCAAAATTTTGACTATGAGAACACATAGACTTTGTTCAAAGTCGAAAGTAACCTTCATTCCTGACTTTGAAGTCCATTTTCCTTATCTTGGGATTTTAGACCCTTTCACATAGTGGTCACGTGATGAAATACAATATATGTTATTGGATGTTTTTTTATGCATGTCTATACTTATTTTACTTATTCTATGTTCTGTGCAGAAACACTCAAATGTCAATACGGGGTGAAAAAATTAATATTTTTTGCTAATGTTAATGGTAAAGCCAAGTAACCTATAGGTACTCAGAGAAATGGATATAGACTACAAAACCCTGTAATGACTGTTTATTCTGTAATCAAATATCAAATCAATCAGTAATGTTGATAATAGTAGGTACGCGATATTTATATTTCAGTGCACATCTTCCCAGAATAGATACCATGATTAATGTTATGGTCTATTGAGGGAATCTCTTTCCGAAGAGAAACAGCCAATCATAACATTTTGAATATAAAATGGAGTGTTGTGATTGGCTGAATAATTTTGATTTGACATTTATGCGTTCCGCATGCGGTGCCCGGAAATATACAAACTTATCAGCCAACTGTATATACCATTAAAAAATCGACCAATTATGATTTGCTTGATTTTGACTTTTCCGGAAGCCACAATGATTGGTTTTGAAATTTTCGAAGCCATGCAAACTCATCATTTCAACACATCAATCTCTTATTTTTGTTAAAATAAATTTTCTATTTGATTTGATTTTTTTGCGTATTCAATACAATTTTTTCATCCATTCACTTCAAAAGGATGAACTTCATTGAATTCCATTTTGTCGCTGCATCATTGAAAACGTCGCGGCTGTAGTTAACCGCTGGCGACAGACGAAGCTTTCTGAACGCAGCCCATTCATTGTTCAGTGCATTCTGTCATTCCCATCCATCTCTTACCGACATGACCTGAGACCTAACCAAAGTTTAAGGTTAACGCTTTCATGTTTTTATTTCAATAATGGATGAGTGTTTTAAAATAGTTGCGGCCATAAAAAGACGTGGAGCAACACCCATAGTTGACCACCAACTGCTTGTATGGAGACTTTATGCGATAAGGCCCAATGTCTGAGCTCCTCTAACAATGAGAGGTTATCTTCCAAGCTTTGTGCCTTATTCCCATCGAACTCATCGTCTTCTGATCCACGTTTTCCCCGGCATCATCATCAATAAAAGCAATTTCACACTCTACGTTAATTTCTTCAGTTGATGATGATGGCAGCTAATCGATAATAGTTGGTGGTATACCTGTATGGTTTACTAACTCTATTCGAATTTTTGCTCGGCATTTTATTGATTTCTAAAATTTAGGACACAATAAAGAAATTAAAGGAAGTAAATTGTATCATGTCATCCTCATCTGAATCGACCTGGTCTTTAATATCTGATGATAGACTAAATTACTTTGAGGATTTTATTTTAGGTACCTTTGACTCCGTTGTAGACATTTAGTCTGATTAGACAAATATTGTGGTAATCTCGCCCTCATTGTAGAGCAGTAGGTATAAACTAGGTCAAGAAATGTCCAGGCAACTCCTTTAACTTAATCGGTGCCAAAATAGGTAATGAAGAGTATATAGTAGACCTGTTTACTGACTCGTCAATTCCCTGACTATATGAACACACATGAGGTAATAATTAGGTAAATATTCACCAGAAGGTTTTTCCTGAGAGTTCCAAGTATTTTGGACACATTTTGCTGGTTACCTAGTAAATAACTCTATTAACCCATGAGGCTGTGAAGGTATATTTGAAGTCCATAACAAGCAATTTCATACTACGCACTACGCCTATTAAGTTTCTGGTTTTTGAAGGAGATTTGGTGGTCTCAATTATGGTTTTTATAACTCCAATTATAACTTTGGAGCTAGTTAGTACTTGAAGGTAAAATATTTGGTCAGAAATGGGTAAATTCGAACTTCTTGAAGTCGTTTTACCCCACTGCTTGGTATAATTTTCCTATAATGTTAGTTGGGAGGGAATATGAGTACACGCCGGATTTTGGTGAAACTCACATAATTGCTTCGAATCAATAGGCAATTCAGCTCGGAATATAGCCATTCAAACTCCCAAACGAAGTTGGTTCCGTATACAGGGTCACTCACGGTAGTTGAAAGAACTGTCAATGCTTTGGACAGATCAGAAAAATGCCTAGCGATATTTCTTGATCTGGCCAAGGCATTCGATACGGTTTCTCATAGTTTGCTTCTGAAAAAACTTGAAAATTAAGGTGTTAGAAGTATTGCACTGTAACGGTTTTTTATTTTTGAAAGTCAAAGTGAAAGAAAATAATCCTTCCTAAAGAGGTGCGAGTGGCAAACTCTTATTGCGGAGGTAAGGGCCGTGGTTCAATTGAAAAAGTGGCTAAAAATCATAAAAAATTGTATTTTCTAGAAAATGCAGTTGGTTCCATAAAGTTGAAATTTGGATGCCATCAACAGTTGAAAATACTTCACCTAATTTATTCCCTATCAACTTCTGTACAAGAAACATTCCCGAATCACACAATAAAGTTCTGTACCAAATAACAATTTGATTCCTGGTTCATAATTAATAATTACATAAAATAATTTTGGCACTTTCAAAAACAGTGCAAATACTGTAGACTAGTCGAGAAGTGAGTTTCCTGCGAAAAATAGTTCCGAGTCTCCAAAAAATATGTAAGTGCTATTAACAAAGAACAAAAAAAAGTGGTTCAGTTTTTTGGTAATAACTCAAAAACTATAAGCGATAGCGATAATCAAAAATTAGATTTTCAAAGAAGAGGAAATTTCTGATTTTCAATACTCGATCCATCATTTATCATTGCAATTTAATGCTGAAAATAATGTTACGCGCGACCGTCTCTCAAGAGAGTACACCACATGAAATAATTTTTTATAGTATTGAATATCAATATAAAGATTTGAATAAATCACGGAATGTTTTTAATACTTGAAAGAACAAGGTCCTGTTGGAAAAATAATGGAAGGTAATTTTTCAACAAGTTAGGCATTCGTTAATTGGTCCTTATTTTTTAACCGACGAAATCAAAAAGGAGGAGGTTTTATTATTTTTTTTATGTACGATCACGCACAACTTTCCACAGAGTGGTTCGATTCCGATTATTCTTATTCATTGGATCAGGTGTACTTCGAAGTTGGTCCCATTCCAATTCGAACGACGAAATTCATCCCTAAGTGTAGCAAAATGAAGGAGATTGACGGTTCACCCTCTGAATTTTGGTCCGTTAACCGATTCTATCAGGCATAACTTTGTAGTGGGTTTTCCGATTTGGATTATTCTTTTTTTATTAGAAAGTTTATACCTCATAGTTGATCATATTCCAATTATGAATAAAATTATCCACCTCTATGGGTAGAAACGTAGGGGATGATTGATTTTTCTCTTGTGAATATCGGCACACATATGTAGTTGACATTGACAGATCCTCCTACATCCGTCAAAATAATTACATTCTATGAAAGGATGGAATTTCATACAAAGTGATGGAATCAACTAACCAGAACTTTCAAAAATAATTCATATTATATAACAATAAATAGTTAAAGTAAAAATCATATTATTCAAGCAATTAATAGATGAAGTAAGCTAGGTAAGAAGTATTTTGGAAGTAATCAAAAATCAATAGGTAGAATTAGTGGATTTACCAAAAAAATTAAAAATAAAAACTTCCTAACAAAAAATTAAACCGACGAAAAAATCAACTGAAAAGCAAAAAATAAAATAAACCTTTTTAGCCTCAATGAAAATTGAGCTCCTAAACTAATGGGTAACTAATTTTGAGTCGGCGACAAACAAACTAGCAATTGAATTAGGTAACGCGTAAAATGATAGAAGTGGCGTTTTAATTACTTCTTCAAAGTAATATAATGATCTTCGATAATTGTTTATTTGGCGCCGAATCAAAATTATTTATTCACATTAGTTTAGGAGCTCAATTATCATTGAGACTAGGGAAGTTTATTTTATTTTTTGCTTCTCAGTTGATTTTTTCGTCGTTTTAATCTTTTGTTAAGAAGTTTTGTTTTCGATATTTTTTTTAATTTAACTAAAAATTAAAAAAAAAAATATCCAGCCATTGCTGTCTTTGCATTGAACGGAGGCCTTCAATAACATTCGAAAAACATTTTTTGAATATTTGTTTATAAATTGTTTATAAACAGATTTATTAGTTTGAAAAAAAATGGGTATTTTGTTGTCTAGAAAATATAATGATTCGAAAAAAAACTCATTGTTTATAATCGTTTTTTTGTATATTTCTATTATCTAAATAATTAGTTAAGAATTTTATTTTCTTCAAAAATCATAATTGGCATTTGTCAATAAAATAGGAAAAAGCAAAATATAGCTCATTAAAAATTCAATTATTTATTGTTATAAACAAATCCCAAATCTCATTTTTTTTTAAACCACTAAAAACTACAAAAACAACCATATGCAATAAAGAGTCGAAAACATTTTTATACCGTAAATTTAGAAAAAACTATGAAAAATAAAAAATAAAAAATCGAGACATTGTTGCATATGGTTGTTTTTGTAATATTCAGTAGTTTCAGAAAAAACATAAGGAGATTTGGAGTTTGTTCATAACAAATTGTCAACTAAATAAATGATCATTTTTTTATAAATTTTGTTTTTATTTTTTGTTATTCTATGTCAATTATGATATTTAAGGAAAAAAATTCTTAACTCATCATCTAAATGATGGAAATATTACTATTACAATTACAAACTATTACTATTATAAACAATAATTCGAGTAATGACGCAATTTTTTTTTTTAATGCAATACCCTATACTGATAATACCTTCAAAAATATGTTACATAACCGTATGTCCGAGAAATAAAAAAGATTTCATTCATAATAATGTAATTTATAAAAATGACAACAGGACTAAATAAACCTACAAACTTCCAAATTGAGTGCTCGAATTGCAAGCCATTTGCTTCTTGACAATATGCAAGGCGATGTTGAAACTCTTGCAAAACATTGGTAAGGGTAGCAGCGTTAATTAAATTAATTCCGGTCCTAATTATCTCTTTTAGTTCATCAATAGTATTAGGTCTGTTCACGTAAACTTTTGACCTAAGGTATCCCCACAACAGAAAATCCAGTGGAATTAGATCAGGAGATCTAGCTGGCTACTCTAAAAATCCTCGTCTGCCAATCCATCTATTGGGAAACATATTATCGAGGTATTCACGTACATGTCGTGCGTAATGCGGTGTCGCTCCATCTTGCTGGTACCATAGTGAATTGTCCGGTAGCTGAGGATTCTGAGGATATGGGTGCAGGGCCGCAAGTGCGGGAATTATGTAATGTTGCAGTAAATCCAAATATTCGTCACCGTTCAATGAACCGCCAATAAAAAAAGGGTCCCACAATTGTATTACCAACTGTTCCCGCCCACACGTTGACTGTCTGTGGATACTGAGTGTGCCCTTCCAGCGCCCAGTGAGGGTTATCTGGTGCCCAGTACCTACAATCCTGACTATTTACTGTACCATTTAAGTAGAAGGTGGCGTCATCTGAGAATACACATTAATAATAATAATAATAATATGTCTTTATTCATTATTTGCTCATTAATCTTACAATAGTAATTCGCTCATTAACATTACAATAATAATGAGAGGGCGGGGTTCAGCTATGAAGCTGCTTTTCAACCCTACCGGGAGAATATGCACATACACACAAACTGAATATAAACTCCATTAACCTTCGAACAGCTTCCATACTAAGCTGTAGCAAGTATCATAAATGACTCCATAATACAAATAAAAACAAAAACTCATAAGTATATGTATATCATGACAAAGTAGACTATCGAGTTGTCGTGCATTGTTATTGCTGCCTTGCCAGAAACAAGGCTTTCAACCGTTTTTTGAAATTTTTCAGTGGAAATTCCTTGATTTCTACCAGTACAGTATTGTAAGGTTTAGCCGCGTTATAGGAGAAACTTCGGGTAAAGGTCGTCTTAGTATGTCTATGGATTAATAGCATATACTTGTTTCGTGAGGAATCTTTGAGAGATAGCGGAACTAGTTTCTTGCGTAGATACGGCGGGCTACCAGAATTCAAAATTTTGTGAGTTAGTGTAAGCGAGTGCATTTTCCTTGAATTATTTAATTTCAGCCATCTTCAAACGATGCACTGAAGTGATCATACTTACGGATACCGTGAGAAAATCTAATGCAGCTGTTTTGAATTTTTGTAGTCGCAATGCCTCTCGTTGTAGGAGGGCTGGACCATAAATACTGTCACAGTAAGCCAATCTGGAGGAGATGAGGGACTCGCAGAGACTCAACTTCATGCTTCCCGATAATATATCTCTACTGGGGTAGAGTTGTCTTGAAACATTGAAGGATATTTTACATCAATGGTTGACATGCTTAGTGTACCTTAAATCTGTGTCAAGCCAGAGACCCAAATTCTTAGCTTCATTCACGAAGTATATGACGTCATTATTGATTCGAATGGAGATAGAAAGACACGCGTCATTTCTCTTTCTTTTGGGCCGAAAAGCATAACTTGTGATTTCTTTGGATTTAGATTCAAGTTGTGCTCACAAGACACATCGAACAGATATTTTAGGTTATTATTGATGTCAGACTCGGCGAGTTTAGAGCTATAAAGTCGAGTGTCATCGGCATAATGATGTATGCTGCCTCACCTGCTGGATTCATAGAAGTCACAAATGTAAAGTCTAAAAAGTAGTGGTCCCAAGATAGAGCCTTGTGGGACGCCAAAAGGTTTCGCAAGGAAATTTGATTCCTTTCCATCTAGAAATACACTCTGTGTCCGATTAGATAAATGACTGTTAAATAGCAGAATAACTGTATCTGAGAAGCCAAAGAACCGGAGTTTCTTGCATAAAACCAATGGGTCGTGTGTATTGAAGGCCTTGCTATAATCAAGAAGAATAAGACAGGTGAAGTTTCCTTCGTCCCAGGATTTGAGTATGTCATCTGTTATCGAACTCAACGCTGTAGTAGTGCCATATTGTGCGCGGAAACCCGATTGGACATCCGTTATCAATTTTTTTTCATCCGCGAGTTTCGTCATCTGTTCTTTAAGCGACATCTCGAAGGCTTTCGATAGAGTAGGCAGAATACTGACAGGTCTGATGTCGGAAAATTCCTCCGGGTTATTACATTTAGATAGAGGGAGTATTCTAGCGTGTTCTCACAGTGAAGGAAAAGTGGAGGATGAAATGGCGTAATTAAAAATAAAGGTTATATGATGCGATAAATGAGGTAATACCAGATGTGGCATTCTGAGAGAGATGTCATCAAAGCCTATCGCATTGCTTTTGATTAAATTTAAAAGGTTTATTTCGGTCCCAGGTTCTATGGTATTGAATATGAAATCAGGCTCATGTTTTGGAGTGTCATACGTTTCGATCAGGGCGAGTTGACTCACAGTTCTATCTGAAATCGGCACATTGGTGAAATGATTATTCATCAAGTTCAAATTTTGAAGAAGTGCTGGTATGGCAGGTGACATTCCATCCCGAAGAACTCCTAGAGCTTTAAGTGTGTTCCACGTAGCTCTAGAGTTTTTCTGCCGCAGAATGTAATTGAGGTAAGCAGCTTTTTCTCGGCGAACTGCACCACATACAAAGTTACGTAGCTCTTTGTAGTAAATCCATGATCCGGGTGTATTCAGTCTCTCATACCGTAATTGGGCTTTGTGTTTGAGTTCTAGCATTTATTTCATGTTATAAGTGATCCATGGTTTAGGTGGCTTGGACGCTCTAAATGTACGGTACGGGGCATGGATATCAAATATTGCAATCAGAATATTGTTGAAGAACGAGACCATATCGTCCACATCATTATAAGAATAAATTTTGTCCCAGTCAACACTTGAGAGATTAGCTATGAATGAGTTTATGTCTTAATTGGAGAAGTCGCGATGGGTTATAAGTTTATCACATTTATATGACGGCAGATCAAGTTCGCAAATTAAGGCCATGTGGTCCGAGACACTATTATATCTATAACATCTGTGGATGTGATGTATGCAGGTTTGTTCACGATAATTAAGTCGAGTGTTTGGCTCGTTCATTTACCCTAGTGGGTGACTTGATCAGCTGGAGCAAATTGAAAGAATCCAAAAAGGAGTGCAGTAGATCACTTCTGCGATGTTCCATCATATCAATGTTCAAATCTCCTACAATGAGAAATATGTCACTCTCAGGCAGAAATTTGACCACTGCATCCTCTAGCTCACTTATGCAGATATTTATGGGGGCAGAGGGCGGGCGATAAACAACAGATAAAATAATTGTTTTGTGACAGTATTTTATGGAAACCCAAAGCTGCTCAAGATATGTACTAATGTGTAAATGAAGAATAGCGCAGTTCATATGATTTTTTATGTATAGAGCCACACCTCCCCCAAGCCCTACTCTATCTACATGCAGAAATTTATAACCATTTATCGCGACTGAATCTAAATTACTACGTTCATTTAGCCATATTTCTCCCAAGGCAACAATGTCGACATCACTATTGAGAATGTAATCCCTCAAAATAGCAAATTCGGATGACAGGGACCTAACACTCAAATGCATTACACTGAATGTTTTTCCGCATTCCGCAAAAGATACACTCATAAAAAAAAGGAAAACAAAAGTTTAAATACGTATACAACCAAATTATAAGTATTCTGAAACAGACTTACAATTGAGGAGCCTAATCATAATGAACTAATTCTTGTTAAACGAACATTGCCGTATGAAATGCGGATCATTACATCGATCTATCATTAATTCACAAAATTCTTGTCTGCGATCGAAATCATCTTCATTAAGTTCATGAATTACTTGCACTTTATATGGGTACCACTTATTCTTTTTCAGGCATTTCAAAACAGACGTTTGACACATTCATTGTTCCAATGCAACTTGACGAGTAGGTTTATGAGGATTTTCTTGCAATGATAATAATACATCCAATTGTTGATCTTCCGTAACGCCTGGACGACCTTTATAATTATCACCGACAATGCCAAAATTTATGAATTTTGCTTCGACTTTGCTCACCGTCGAACGTGTAATAGGTCTATCGGGATATTTTTTTTAAATAAGTTACAATCCTCAGCTTGCGTACGGGTCTTATCTCCATAATCTCCATAATCTCCGTTCTAAAACAGAGTATGCATCTATCATTTGGTGTCCATATTATAATGTCCATTCGAATAATCTTGAACGAATCCATAGACGCTTTATGAAATATCTCTCTTTCAAAGAAGATGGTGCATACCCTGCTACAGGAATATGTAATACCGCTTTACTAGAGAGACATAACTTCACCTCTCTTGCAAGTAGTAGGAATACATCTGCTCTGATTTTCCTTTATAAGGTGATCCATGGCCAAATCAACTGTAGTGCTATTTTGAGTATGCTGAATTTTCATGTTCCAAGAGTAAATTCAAGACATAACACTCTATTTTACCTCGAATTCCCTATAACAAATGTACAGAAAAACTCACCCGTATTCAGAATTTGCAACAACTTCAATGCCGAAAGATAAGTGCCATGTGAAGTGGAATGAATAGAAAAATCGAATTTAAACGGTTTTCTTCACATAAACGATTCAATATAAAATTGAACCAGAGAATGGTAGATCTCAGGTGAAAAACAACTACTTTCCTGGCAAATACCACGCAGAACGTTGAATGATATTCACCTGAAAATCCATGCATACTTCCATATAATAGCAATTGACATTGAATGCCAATGTTTCTTTCTGATAAGCTCGATTATGTTCAATTTATGTCGTGTTCACCTAACAATCCGCATACCGGTTTCAGGCTTCTTGGCCCTCATCGTACGGTAGTCACCAGCCAAAGGCCCAAAGAACCTGGCTGAAGTGAGACACAACGTAAACAAACCACCATCGAGCTTGTAACACCTATAGGTACGCCGGAAAAGATAAACTTTAACTGGCGGTACCTAGTGACAGAAAGAAACACTCCGAAAATCTCCCACCTCGATAGGTTTCTAAATAAAAGATTCCTTCTCAGTAGGAGTGGCAAGCCCGTCTAGCATATAGTGAAAGATCTTCTTTCACCATATGAAACCTATCGAGGTGGGAGATTTTCGGAGTGTTTCTTTCTGTCACTAGGTACCGCCAGTTAAAGTTTATCTTTTCCGGCGTACCTATAGGTGTTACAAGCTCAAGATGGTTTGTTTACGTTGTGTCTCACTTCAGCCAGAGTTCTTTGGACCTTTGGCTGGTTGACTACTCCGTACTGATGAGGGTGTTACAAGCTCAAGATGGTTTGTATGCGAGTTAGGTAACGACATAAATTGAACATAATCAGCTTATCAGAAGAAACATTTGCATTCAATGTCCATTGATATTATATGGAAGTAGGCATGATTTTCAGGTGAATATCATTCAACGTTCTGCGTGGTATTTGCCAGGAAAGTAGTTGATTTTCACCTGAGATCTACCATTCTCTGGTTCAATTTTATTATGAATCCTTTATGTGAAGAAAACCGTTTAAATTCGATTTTTTTTTCAACTTCAATGCTGGCAATGACAGTTGTGACATTTTCTCTTGCAGCATTGCTTCATTGAAAAAAATCAGTTTTTGATATTAATTTTCTTTTTTCTCTAGTTTTTGTATCATGTCTCATTTCTACACTATTGTTGTATCTTTACTGATTCTCAAATTATTTATGTTTTTTGTTTTTGTACCTGTGATTTTCCCACCCTGTAAATGGATTTCTGTTGGGTGGTGTACAATAAAAAAATAAAAAAAATTACCTATCATCAAAATCTCTATGCGTTGCTTTCCGCTTAAACGGGCCATGATGTCGATAACTTATTCACACAATTATTTGATAGCTAACTATCATTGTGAAGTCGAATTGATGTTGATGAGACCAATAAAAAATAATTTTAAATAAGTATTTACAGTCAGTGTCGCCGTCGGAAAGCAAATTAGAA